>JAREYC010000001.1:76137500-76150000 GCA_030015325.1 Cryptoblepharus egeriae | reverse complement strand
CTTTCTTAGATCTTGTAGACATGCTGTGGAAACGATAACACAAAATATGAGTTACTTACAATAACTAATTTTAATCCCATCTGCTAAGTATGACAACATTAGCATTTCCACTTAATTAAAAACACCCTTAAAGCAGCAATGTTTTAATCACTCCATTTTATTTACTCTCCTCTGGTGTCACTTATAATTGTAACTTTTTTATTTTTTTAATAATGAGGGTTTTTTTCTCTGTGCATCACACAAAAAAGTGCTGTCGATAATTAGCAGTCTTCTGTTATTACTAGACTCAGGTGTCACAACTGTGTCTCATCCTCATTACAGTAAAAAATTTCACCTATCAGATTCATTATTGCTAGATAATGCAACTGAGAGACTTAGCAGGCCCTCCAGAAAAGTAATTCAGCCAAGCAAAATTATCAGCTAATTATATTTAGAATCAGAAGCCCAACAACTATTTGCAGATAAATTGTATGAATTGAAGGGAAGAGATCTGAATATTAAGATTCATAGATTTAGCAGATGATTTGTTAATTGGAATATAAAGGTCATTTTAGCAAGGGATTCAGAGGAACTCTGTTGTTTCATTGGGGACACTGAAGAATCAAAATGAAGGCCAACAACGTGGTAGCAATAATTTGAACTTATAATTGAATGATAGGTATAAGGAAGAGTTACGCAGCTTCTGAATTAGTAGCATAACTAAGTGGGGAATGTGCACTGCCAATGCTGTGTTGTCTGTATTTGCCACAATCCATAGATCTGCTGGTGACTCTGGATTTAGAACCTTTCTAAAACATGAAAGTTATGTAACTAAGAGCACCATCCTAACCATGTCTACTCAAAAGTAAGCCCCATTCTGTTCAGTGGGTCTTACTCCCAGGAAAGTGTCTTTAGGATTGCAGCCTAAACCTTGAGATTCATAACTGCCCCCACATCAAACATATTGATTAGATTAGGGGATCTACATTTGGAGGTGTGTTTCCATGTGCAGATTGGCTTTGGTCAGGATAATATATTTTAAACCATGTATTTTGTTTGGATAGCCATATTTTATTTTAAATTTGTACTCTTGTTCTTCCCAACTCCTCTAATAATATATTAGCAGTTGTTTATTTTTACATCAGTTTATAGGGTCATGTTCAAGTGCAATTCTAAATCCTATCTTTTATCCATCAGATTACATAAGTATTGAGTTCTAGATTTTACTAATTTGTGAAACAGAGCGAGTTCTTTGGGAAAGTGATAGTATATGCTTTAAAGATAACTGCAGCTGCACTAAGGCCTGTTTTTTGTTTCTTGGAGTGCAATCCAACCATGTCTACTCAAAAGTAAACCCCATTGTGTTCAATGGGACTTTCTCCCAGGAAAGCGTCTTTAGGATGACAGCCTCTGAAGGAAATAAATTTTAAATCCCTTGCTTTTATATAAATTTATGTTCTGGGGTGTTATTAAAATTCTTAAGGGTCTCTTCTGGCAATGAAAGGTGGCTTTAAAACACTTTGCTATAACATGGCATATCAAAAATAAACCATCAATTAAATCATCAAAAAAATCATCAATTGCCAGGGGGCAAATGTTGACTGGAAGTTGTGGTGCACAAGGTGTTCACCAAAGTAAGTTTTATTTACAATTCAGTTGTGACATTCACTTTCATTTGCAAAATAAGGTGAGTGTCCATGTCACAGCCTTTGCGCCCAATATTATCTAATCTTCCAAAACTGATGCAGCTGTGCCAGTGGGGCACATGCTGCATCCTGTGGTGGTGGTGGGAGGGCAGTTAGAGACACTCCTTCCAGGTATGGCCTCTTGAAAGTATAATAGATATAACCATGCTGGTTTTATCTAGTATAACTAATGGCATCTGCGGTGTAAATATGGGGTATGGGTCCATAAAGCCCTCTAAAATACCTGTGAGTATGTGTAGGACATCTGTGTTGAATGAATGTCCCAAATGTAAGGGGCCCTCAAGCAGAGAGAATAAATAGCAGATAAAAGTACTAAAATAAAGTCAACGAGTAAAAAGAAAATGTTGGAAATAAAGAAAATGTATTTTGGCTGTAACCCTAAAGACACTTCTGGGAGTAAGATCCATTGAATACAACTTTTGAGTAGACATGGTTAGGATTGTGCTCTTTGTTGTTGTAAATCAGGGTTGTCAAAACTTTTTGGCAGGAAGGCCACATCATCTCCCTGACACTGTGTTGGGGCCCAAAAAAATTATTTACATTTCAAATTTAAATAAATTTTCATAAATGTAAATATAAGAGTGTATTAGATACATTACAAGGCTTGTCCATGAACCAGATGGAGGGGTCTTGCCGTGACCACAAGATGCTGCAGACTGCATCTGGCCCCCGGGCCAAGGTTTGGACACTGCTGTTGTAAATCAACAAGGTGAATGTTAATACTGCTTTCAGTTTGCACAAAAGTGGATGCTGAAGTTTCAATAGAGAGAGAAAAAATACTTATCCAGCATGTTGGATACTATTCAATGACTCTCATAAAATAAACATATCCTAAAAATTAGCCTAATTTCACTGCCTAATTTCTGGCCAACTGTTTTATCTTTAAAGTTTTATTACATGTCAGATGTATGGCCATTGTGGGACAAAGGGAGATGGAGGAAGGAAAAGTCAGTGTTGTAACTCATCCTCATGATAGCATGCAAATATTAACAACCTCCTTTGCTATGAATATTTTCTTGCATTATTTTTTTTAATCATAAGGTATTTGGCTGTCATCGTTCCAGAAAGCAGTTCTAAATGTGTGGCTAGAGTGCACCTCTCAGCAAATCACTTTAAAAAAAAACTCAGAGTACTGGGGTGGTGTATTAACAGGGAAAGGTTAGCTTGTAATTAGTAATTAAAAGTATATAGGCATACGTGGATAGCTAAGTGGGTTCAATCTATTATGCATTGTCACACTCTCTTATGCAGTGTTTGCAGAGAGTCACTGAATTTCTTTACATAAAGATAATGGTCACAGCTGAAAGGTGTGTGGCCATGCCAAGTCAGCACTTGCACAGAGGTTTTTTCATCAGTTCCTTGATCACAGCAAATAATAGATGCAGAGGAGAGAGAGAGAGAGAGAGAGAGAGAGAGAGAGCATCCAGATTTAAAACATCTTGGGGATTTTGGTCAAAGACTGGCAGTACTTGCCTTCCAACTTCCTGCATGCTCATCTGTGCCTAGTGAGCTTCCACAGGGTTACTGCATTCCACAGCATAGTTGCACATGATGACATCTCATTGATTCAAAAGCTTGTATCCAGTGGCTGAGTTATACTGATTGCTTTGTTGTGCCAGTACATCGCTGTTTATGTTTGACAGCAGCATTTTGCAAAAGAATATGGTGGGTTCCCTACTTCTCCCCAACTGCACTCGAGAAAATCTGCCCCTGCATTATTGTGTTGTTGCAACTGCCTGTCTGCTGATTATAAAAACGTGTTAAGCAGTATTTTTTTTAAAAAATGCATGCACACATATTCTCACAGACAGAAAAAATGGAGAGCCGTGCTTTGATTAATTCAGAGAAACAAAACATATGCTCGTTGTTCTGTTCTATGCAATTCATGTGATCAATAAAATTATCTTTGAAAAGAGCAACTTTGGCATTTCGGGAGATTACACTAATATACAGAGAATACGATTGTTGCAGCCAACTTCTGTGCTGTTGGCCCAAATTGCATTTTGGGACTCAGTAATGTAATAATAGTAAATAAACTGTACTTTTTCCCCCCTCTTGTAGGATAGAAGCCGTGTACTGTGGCTGTTATCCACTCTGCCCCAAAGCTTTGGTGTATCCAGAAATATTTCCAGGTAGCTTCCTGCCTATTCCTTCTTTTTCTTTGCCTGTCTGGGTTTTAATGTATGATTAATTCTAAAATGCAAAGTTTGAGAATAAACTTAAGCAACAGGAATTGTTTATTTGGCAAGCTCCCATGTTAGTGCTAAGGAATTTTTTAATGTGTTTTAATACATTAGACTAAGTTTATATTTACCATCTGCTCTTTCAAGATAACACAAAAGCAAGTTTTGAAATAGCATTCTTCATTGTTAGCATACACAGTCTATAATGATAGATTTTTTTTTATTAAAAAGGTCGCTTCGGTTGTGATCACTTGCAGATTTTTTTTAATGATATACAGAGAGAAAAACTGAGGCCTAAAAAATCATACCAAATTATTTAAACAATTTAATACTTAATAATATGCAACCCTGCTACAGGATACACACTAATGTAGTACCAGTCCTTTGAAAAATCTCATCACTAAATGTCTCAGATATGCATTGTGTTACATTAGAATAATGTATTTTAATCACCCAAAGGAGATGTCTAAACAGCGCAACTACACAGTCTTATTTAGCATTAAACATCCTTGTGAGCTGAGGTAACCTTATAAAATCATGCTTAAATAATGTACAACACGAGGCGGCACAGAGCAATATGCATTTTTAATTAGTAAAGTGACTAATATCGAGTGTGTGCTTTGAGGTTTTTGTTTCATTAAAAATGTATCTGTTTTTCCTGCAGCTGAATATCTGTATTCTACACCTGAACAGCTTTTTAAAAGGCTTCGGAATTTCTGCAAGAAACCAGATATTGTAAGGAAACATCTCTATAAGGTATTTATTCAGAGCAAGTGTTACACGGCATTATGTTGTATTGAAGAATACAGACCCCCCCCATTCCTCCTCTTTCCACCTCCCCAAAAAGGAGAGAAAACCAGAAAACATTTAATTAACATCCTAATGTTTAAAGGAAACATGCTAGGGAGGGATATTAGTTGTTATACTAACAAGGATTAATTACACTAGATGCCAGTTGTATTAACCTAGGGTCTTATGAAATACGTGCACTTAATGCATGCTACATGCTTTTTTAATTTATTGTTTTCTAAAATGACTGTCCTCCATGTTTGGACCCTAGAGGCTTATAAAAATGAACCTGGATTAATTTAATTCATTAGTTTAAAAGGAAAGTAAAAGAAGAGTCCTACCATTACACTAATGAGGAATTCTCCCTTCCTATCTTTAATATCAGTTGGTCAACATGTTCAGGTGACTGACCAGGTGGCTGTTCCACTACTGCTTCTTTTCTTCTCTTCTGGACTGTTCTGCTCATTTCAGAGACTTGCTTCATAGCAGCAGCTTTGAAGTGCGCATGTGTATTTATACATTTAATGCTGATCAGTCATAAACAAGTTTCCATGCATATGAATATCAGTTTGGTGACTTACTCTTAAGAAGCACGTATAACTAAATAATATTACATGTAGCAGGCCTGCTGCCAAAACAGCAATTCTGTAGCTTCTTCTTTCTTAAGTAATACAAAATGACATATTATGATGTCATAGCATTGCAAAAAATTCACTATGTGATTAGCTTGTATCACATGTTTTTTTTAATCAACTGAATTTCTAGGGGAGGAAGAGGAGGAGACATGTTGTTCATGCTAATAGCAAGAGGCCCATGTTTCCCATGTGCCATAGGTTCAGTGCAACATATGGGACACAGATGACATGAGGATCTGGGAGGACTGGGGCAGGACCAGCTCTGTTCATTTGAACAGTTCCTTCCCTCGTAACACCACCCGCTACCTTTGGTTTGAAGAACAGGATAAAAGCCATAGTGGAAGCACCTTTTCCTCTTTCATCCTCCAAACCTGAAAAAGAGGAGCTGTCTCTGTTCAATGGCCAAAGCTACTGTCACAATAACTGAGGGTGTGGGAAAGTGCAATATTTCTTCCACAAAATTCAATTCAATCTGCTGTCTGTCCAAGTGTAGTTGTCTGCTTTTCCTGCTTGGTCTGGTCTGACCTTTACAACATTATGGGTGCAATCCTACTCATCCAGTTGTACCACCAAGAGCAGAGCGGGGATGCTGGCACAACTTCATGAGTCTGCTTGGCTCTCCCTGAAGTCCACCACTCAATGTGAGCCACATTCTCCACTTTGTGGATGGGCCATTGGTACCTTTGTAATCCTTAATAAAATAAGAGTTTGTAAAATAAGAGTTTGTAGTGACAGATGCATACCAGTTTGAAATGACAACTGGGTATATAAAGGGAAATTGTTGGCAACTATAAGATATATACTGTATTTTCTTCCACAGAGGTCAGAGATTCAACACATATTTAGTGCAGTATAAGAGTCTTTGGGTTACTTTGTGATAGGGAAGTGTTAACCAGTTAGGTTTGCTACCTCTCATGTGCCATTTCATTATTTATATTATTCTGCCTTTAAACATGATGTTAGCTGCTATAAGCATTTGGAAGACCATAAAGACACATTTAAGCAGACAAATTTCAATGAGAAATTCTCCTACAAAACATTTCTTTGAAATTAATGGGAGCTTTGCATTCCATTGGACTGTTCCTGGTCTTGCACAAGTCCTATTCATTTCAATAGTTGCACTGGATAATTTTCCATGGGATTATGGCATTTCATTTTTTTACATAACTTTTCATCAGTTTCAATGGAGTTTACACATAAATCATTAGAGTGGGTTACATCTTCCCATGGTTTTGTTCATCTCCCATTCATTTCTGAGAAGCTTGCATAGGAAAACATCAGGGTAGTATAGTCCCTAAACAAACAAAAAAAACTTGTGATGGTCTCATGCTAGGATACTAATATTAACTAACTGAGCCAAGGATATAAGTGGTAACACTCCTATTAAGCCACTGACAAATTCCCAAGCAGAGTTATCCAGAATAAAGGAGCCATATCATAATGCTTTCTCCCTCCTTCAGAAGTATTTCATCTTCCGTCAGATGAATTATTTTGTACTTTCCTTGCTCCATGCAGCACATCTGTGTAAGAGAATGATATTATTTTACTCTGTATGCTTTTGATTTTGTCTGTAACCTAAAAATGGACATTTACATAAGGACAGACCAAACGAGAATGTTGTTTCTGCAGGAAATGGTTAAACTTCAAGAAAAAAGGAGAGAACCAAAAATGCAATTTAACACCCAATTTCAAGCTCATTATCTTTCATTGTCTATTAACTTGGCAATGGTTCAGAAGGTAGCTCATAATAGTTTAAAATGCTGACTGAACACTTCCAGTGTTCAACATTACTTCTTGAGTCAATACTATTGCATAGCTGTACATGAAGGCTTCAAAGAGAAAAACAATCCTGAAATTTTTACCTTGACATTCCCTCTTTTCTTCATCTGCAGTTAAATAGCTTTGTTTCACATGGATTGCCTTTCTCATGGCTGTAGATCTGTAGCTCTTGCATATAAGAAATGCTGGAGGGTTTTTAAAACCTAGTGTGGCAAGGACTAATATTGATATTAAAAGATTGAATTTCCAAAAATGTGGTACAAGAAGAGGAGCCATGTGCATTGTGTGAAGCCCACTAAGTAAAATGCTTCATTGGGTTCTAGTGTCTCCTTTTGGAGAATTTACTCCTTATTGAATTATTTATCTGTAGTGCTACACCACATTCATGGGATAGTTTATCACACCTCTTGGATAGCATGTTAATACCTTCTGCTTGAATGTAAGTTTTTAATTGCACTTAGTAGAGTGCAGGAGTGAATGGTACTGTTTGTGGAAAGATGAATACTTTCAGGTTAGGTCAACTTTAGCTCTCAATAGAAAGTCTTTATGTGGTGAAAAAATATACTCATTCCATGAATTCTTTTAATGTGGGATCACGTTAACGATATCAAATAAATCTATTTTGTTTTTTAAAAGCTCTCCCACTGTCTTTACTCTTCAGTCTGCATCTCGTATGTACCCACACAAGTTATATGTTCCATATTTTTCTCACTCTTCAATTTGAACAAGTTATGGGAGTATGAAGATGAAAAGCTGCCCTACAGAGATATTTTTTATTTGTTTGTTAGGTTGATTCAAAATGTAATAAATAATATAGTATTTAAATTAACCACATTCAGTCAATATACAAATGTTTTTAGTTTTTTGACAACATAGGCCAGATCCTACCCTGGCTCATCCATGACCAAATTGGCATTATACCGGGCTACTCAGATCCAAATAGCCCCAAAGAGTGGCTGATGCACAACAAAGGGTAAGAGGATAATATATCCCTTACTCTGAGTTGCAGGACAGCCACATCTTAATTTGCACTAGATATTCACAGGTTGCTTAACCTGTCTAATCCAGATAACTATAATGACTTTCCAAATGACGATAATTCTGTATGTTTAAATGTTTTTTTCTTTTTCTTTTTAACTGACCTGATCCCAAAACATCTGTGTAGGCAACAGAATTTATAGAAATATTAAAATAGATTCATAGCAGTGAAAGTCACTGAAGGTAATAAAATATTGTCCCAATTCCTACCCTAGCTTTACTTATACCACCAAAAGTTAGCTCATTTTTTTTAAAAGTTATCTTCCCATGTTTGTGAAAGATATTTTAATATTGGTCTGTCTTCAAGGGACAGGAGACCCCTAACTATGGAGCTGCTGCAAAGAATAGCATATCAGAGCATGTGCTTAATGTCGTAACTTGGCACAGTATTATTAAGGTGGTCAGTTTGTTGGGCACAAACCTCTAGGACTTCCTTTGAAGGGAGAGGGAAGACTGTGGAAAGACTATATTCCTTCTAGAATTTCTAAAAGTACATCCATACTGTTGTGGCCAAACCTGATGTGGCTTTAATCACACTGTTTGGCTCTGCATGTTTGATTTTGTTTGCTAAAGAACAGCACACAAGGACCCAAACAGGATTGGAACCATAATGTGAGCCTTTAACCCTTTGCCTTTGCTGTGGTTAAGATCTGGATTTTGGAGTTCCACAGCTGCTATTTGCCTTGGGAGGGAAGCTGCAATTGGCACACACACACTAAACCCACAGAAACACCACAAAGAGCCAAATGACATGATTAATGTCATGTCTACTTTGGCCCAGAGTCCACCAGTAGAGCAGATGTTTTTTTCAAAGAATATAGAGTTTCCAAATCTTCATTCCCAACCACTCATAGGTTCTAGTGGGTTAGGCTGCACATATTTTATTTTTTATTTTTCACATATTCACATATCCTTCCTCCAAGGAGCTCAGAATGGTTCACTTGGCACTTCCCCTTCCTTTTGTCCCCACAAAAACATTGTGAAGTAGGTGAGACAGAACGATAATGACTAGCCCAAGGTTGCCCAGCAAGTACCATAGCTGAGCAGGATTTGAGCCTGGCTCTTTCAGATTATCATATTTCACCATGAAACTTTACCATTTGTATTCCAAGTTAGGTCATAAAGCCCACATTTTGGACTCAGAATGATTGTATTGTTATTTTACAAAGCTAAACAGCATTTTAATTGTGCACTCCTCCGCTTGTGCATCCATCTTCAAGGATAGTGGTACTTTCTCTTGAGGAGACTTTTATTTGGGGGATTTTTAAATTTATAAATCAACCATCTTGAAAATTAAGAATTGGATTTTTTGTAATTTCATTTACAGCCCAATCCTATTCCTCCCTTCACTTACAGCCCAATCCTAATCCACTCCAAAACATTCTTATATGTTTCTAATTTATGTAAATTTGAAATGTACATTAGTTTTCCAGCCTCCGACGCCATGTCAGAGAGATGATGTGGCCCTCCTGCCAAAAAGTTTGGAGACCCCTGCTTTAGAAAATTAACACTACTGTGCTTGATTACTGAATACGTATTACATATAGAAGAAGAAAAGCTGCCAATAATCTGGACTCCCTGGGAGAAAACCCATCCCAAATTCCCAAGAGCCAGATAGAGCAGTCTTGCAGGGGGGCACATTGAGGCTTGCTGAGGGCCGCATCTGGCCCCCAGGCCAAGGTTTGGAGACCCTAATCAAAAGTTAAAAGCAAGACTGTTCTTGATGTGCTCCTAGTCTAGTAGAGTCTACACTGCTTGGCTGCTGCTGCTATGGAGAATTTCAAGTTCTTCTGCATGATGTCATCATATAGTTGGATTGGTTAAAAGCTCAACATGTACTTTATACAGACAAAACAAACTTCCTCACCACATAGGAAGTTTTAGGATACCTGTTCCAGTGCTGAGTGTTGGAGATAACATATCCTGTATATTTCAAGCATCTGTAAGTTGTACAGGATACTTCTGTGCAAGATGGGAACATCTTGGGAACATGGTTCTATCCGTTCTCCAGGCCAGAAGTAAAATGAGCAAGCATGGAAGATATAATGATGCCACAAATCATCATAAAATTCCTTCACCTCTTACTACTCTTCCCTATCATATCTACTGCCTATTCACATAAATCTAGGTAGACTGCCATGCTAGACTAAGAACTTGAAATGAATTTAAATGATATGTGATTTTAGAACATCAGGTCCCAAACTCTGGGTTGGGGTTGGATTTTTTGTGGGTTGTGAACCTGACAAGCTGACAGCTGACAAGGAAAATGTATTCAGGCCTGTCAAAAGCAGTCATGGACATGCCTTAGTCCACTTCAAAGTGTAGGCCGAAGGGAATGCAACACCACTAGAATAATCCCAATCCTATGAAAGCAGGCACCAGAACATTATCAAGAAGGAAGTTCCTCCCTCCAAGCTGACAAGCAAATGTACTGAGTTCTGTGGAAAGCGAAACTGAGGCATAGGTGTGTGCTAAGCTGGCAAATGTGCCTCTGCTTTATCAAAGGCTAGGTGTGGGGAAATGCAAGGCAACCATAAACTGATCTAGAACAGACTGAGAGACAAAGTCATCCCTCAATTCATGTGATAGAGGGGGATCTCCAAACCGGGGCCAGTTGTGGCTTGCAGCAAGGCTCTATCCTTTCTGCAGCCAGCCACTGTTCCCCTAAGAGCCTCTAACCGAGTTGAGCAAACACAACTGGAGCTGAAATGTAGGGTATGGTAATTTCATATTAAATGTGTGCTTTATTTCTTTGCTATGGGTTGTGCTTTCAGAAATCCTGGAAATTTGAGCCCATTTATTCATTAATGTATCACTAAAATATTTAAGTTTTATATTTAAAATATTTTATCTTGCCTTGACAGTGTGCCAGATATTTGATGTATCCCTTTGGCCGTGGAGGAGAAGGGCAGATGCTTAAGAGACATTTGCTTTCCTCATTCCTGGCAAAAGAAGGGACTTGTAGTGTAACCGTAATGATTGCTAGGCTAGCGCACAAGCCAAAAAACACTAGAGCTATTGCTTTGTGCCGTATTTTCAATCCTCAACCAGCTATCTAGGGATCTGGAGAATGGGTTGTTCAGCATCAGGTTGATCGTGTGCAATTGGTGGGCTGCCTCCAGCTTCATTCCCTGATGTGCTCCTTGCTGTAGCCCACAGAGACAAAAATGAAAGGGAAAGTTTAGTAAAACATAAAGAACACTCAAAGGTGCTGTAGGAAGACACACTGCTGTGGTAAGTAGTAGAACCTTCAGTATTAAAAGCAAGGGCATCGAATTTTCTATTGCAGAACTATATTGGGAATACAAGCTTCCAGCATTCTGTAGGGAGGGAATTAAAACTGGCTGATGAGTTAGAAATGTTTGAGAAAGGGCATCTAAGCACATTGGGGAATAGGGTAAGAATTGAATATATATTGAGTCCATGGAACATGGCACGATGGGGAGGAAGAAAGAAAATAGTTTTGGAAAGGGATAATCATTTAATTTTACAAAAGGGACATAAAAAGTAGATTGCAGAAGGCACTTGTGACCTTTTTCCTACTATTTAATTCTGTCATTCTGCAGAGAGTTTTTTTCTGTCTCCAAAGTATGTATGATGCTTCCTCCCAAAATGGAAGCACTTGGTTGTGTAATAGAACATGTGCCTACAGGTTGAAAGTGAGCCTCTCCAGATAAGAGTCAAGACTTCACAAAAGGTCAATTTTTTCCTATTATTTGTCACAGCACAAGAAACAGGGGGCAGTACTAATGTGATTTTCCGTTGTTTCCTCTTGCCAATGTGAGTTTGTCACAGACTGATTACCATTTCCTACATGCTTGTACAAAAAGATTTGTCTTTCTCTGGTCTTCAGCTCGGCCAAACTCAAGTCACACAAAGTCACAGGAGTCACACAAAGTGAGGTATTCTGGGATACAAAACAAGAGCTTCAAATTATTCCTATAACAAGCCAAGCCACACAATGCTGGAAAT
Organism: Cryptoblepharus egeriae; assembly: GCA_030015325.1. Lineage (NCBI taxonomy): Eukaryota > Metazoa > Chordata > Lepidosauria > Squamata > Scincidae > Cryptoblepharus > Cryptoblepharus egeriae. Next base: position 76,137,919 of record JAREYC010000001.1, on the reverse strand, counting down.
GCAGGGATCTTACCAAAAACCTAACTTGATCAGATTTGTCATCAAGTTGTTTAAGAGCAAAGAGCCATCACCTTTATCAAAATTGCCTCCCCCCTCCCCCCTCCTGATTTAAAGCATATAAAAGATCAGGCAGAGATCTGAGAAAGTCTGCTGTTGTGTTTAATTTGGCCTTCGGAAAGATGTCTGCATTCTGCCGCTATACTGTGTGGCTTGGCTCACTTGCAGAAATAACTTGAATTTCCTATGCTGGGTCTCAGTAATTTGCCAAACAAAATGGCCTTGATGTATTTGGTGAAATGGGTGCTCATAGATGGATCAGTCAGTAGCCCAAATTGTTTCATGTTGATGAGCAGCACTCAGATAAGTCAAAAATGGGTTGCTAGATCAGCTTAAAAACACACACAAAGAACTGAGAGCTT
>JAREYC010000001.1:76020000-76132500 GCA_030015325.1 Cryptoblepharus egeriae | reverse complement strand
TTCTGAGTAGACCTGCTTAGGATGGGGCTCTCAGCCCCCCCTCCCCGCTGGCGGGAGAGGCTTGGAGAGCGCGATGGGGCTGCTCTCCTCCTTTTCAGCCCCCCCCCCCCCGGCCGGGAGAGGACAGCGTACTGGTCCTCATTGTTCTGGGGACCTTCTGCCGCTGCCTACTCACCAGCGGCAGGGGGAGTGGAAGAACCCTCACGCCCGAACCGGAGCGAGTTGGCTTCTGCGCACCTGTGACTATAGCCCATATGAAGAAAAAAGAATTGAGTGGTGTTTCCTATCTTTCCCATATGCATGTACCTACTTACAGCCTGGTGGCGATTTAGGTGCTTCTGGTGCAGTTTATCAGACAATTTGAAGGTGGTCTCAAGAAAGAGCCAGAAAGCATCAGCTCCAGCATATGGTTAGTTGGTTGTATAAAGCCTGATATTCTATCCAGTCTGGATTAGGAGTCTGACATACCCCCCAATCCAGAGTAACTACGGGAGCAACGTAACAGACTTTACGTGCACCCGTAGTTACTGCACCACCTAATGAAAACCTATGGGAAATTCATATTGGAATTCAGAGTAAGTTGTTCTTACACCAGAGCAAGGACTCCCTGTAGTTACCCTGGATTTTGCCCATTGGGTTCAAAAAGCCACAATTTCAACAGAGTGCTCAGACATACCAAAGGATGTCCTTCATGAGTGGCATCATTGAAGTTCAATGAAAGATGCAGTGCAGAAGGTTGTTGAATCAAACTGAAAGGCAGATTATGATTGTTCCAGAGAATTCTAGTTAATGACCATGGACACAAACATCTGCTAGAACATGGTTTCCCTGACTGTTGCAGCTAATATTCATTTGCTATCATTTCAGAGCTCACATATATCTTGATTATTAGCTAGTGAAGTACTGGTTATCACATAAATCTAGCTTTACGTGGAGCCAATAGGAGACAGACCTCCTTGCCTTATTTGCCTTTCATGTGCAGGGTTTTTTCAAATTATGGAACCCACTAGGTCTGTGGAGAGCCAATTTCAGGTGGGTCCCCATTCAATACTTCATTTTTAATATATTACCAGTAGATTTGATACTACCATGGTATATGACTGTATTTGGAGAATTTGCAACAGATCTGTAATTTCAACATGCTAAAGTGTATGTGTTTTTAACAAAGAGAGTCAATGAGACTTAGAGCACAAAACTAACCACAGTATGTCTATGTATTCAATGGGTCTTATTCCCAGGATAATGTGTTTAAGATTGCAACCTTGTTCTCGGGTAAGTGTGGGTAGGGTTAGAGTCCAGGATTATTTAAAAAAATGGATTTGATTATGTCACTGCTTATCATGTCATCACTTCTGGTGGATGCTGACAGATTCTCATTCTAAAAAGTGGGTCTTGGTGCTAAATGTTTGACAGTCACTGATGTGCAGTATCTCTAAGTTGTGCCACTGTTGCTGCAGGGCTACTACAATCAAAAGATCCCTGCTCTACTGAGAGCAGGGTCTCTTTCCTTAGAGTCCTGATTCTTAAACAACCAGTATCTAAGGTAAAGATGATTGGTTTTGAATACTATCCCACTACTCCCAGTTTTGATTTTATTCCGTGACCCTACCAGGAGAGTAGAGGTAAATTTTGACATCACCCTAAAAGTGGTCAAATACCTAGTGGTTAAATGCACGTGAGGAAAGTATCTCTTGATTATCTGATAAATCCTAGAAAAACAATTATCTCCATAAAAGCAATGCAAACCCCCTTAGATCTGCAGTGAATAAACAATGTGCAAATCAAGTGTTGTGCTAACATTTCTTTAAAAGATCATTCATCCACTTGTTCTTTAGCACTTTTCAAATACCTGTATTATCAGTTTTACTTTTTGAAGTAGAACTGCAGTGAATCGTAAAGCGAATGGTACGAAAGCAGTGAATGGTGTATTCGGTTTCACATTTGGCCATTTGGTTCCCCGTAGTACATTACAATTTGGTATTAGGGCTTCAAAATCCTCAGGAATACTGAAATTCAGTCTTTTCACTGAGGGAAACATGAACTTTTCTTTTTTCACCCTGTCGTGCACACTCTTGGTTAAGACTTGGTTAAGACACCTAACTTCTATAAAAGATGCTGTTTTCAAATGCATCTCATTTTAAAGCAAAAAAAAAAATATGCACACATACGCACAAAAAGAATACATTATTAGAAAACAAAGAGCTAAGAAAAGAATTAAAGAAAGAGCAAAGCTCTGATAGATTAAATTTGTTTTACTAAAATATTTTAAATGCTTCAACATGGTAATCCAGACATTATCTTGAAATGAAATTTTTGCCTCTTGAGTTATGAACCTTTGCAAATAAGGTTTTATAATAGGAAAACTGTCAGCGCCTTAATTATAGGGTAATAAATAGCAATGCTGTATTAACTTCTGATATTTTCTTCCACTCCTTGAGAACGTGGCCAGCTATTGTTGGAAACTGATAATCACATACTATAGGACATCTTGCATTTACAGCACACCCTTTCTGAAAAGCAGATCATAGAACGCTTCACAACAAGAAAGCAGCATCTGAGGATGCAAGTAAGTCACTGAAAAAAACCAGCTTTGCATTTTAATTTCCAAATTCTGACTCCTGCCAGGAGAGACATTCCCAAGGTAAGGAGCATGCCAAGCCTAAAGTCCTTGCTCCAGCTTAAAAAGCCAGCCTAACTTAACATTTGGTTCAGTTGGAAGAGATGGAGCAATAACATCATGACTGAAGGAGGCATAAATGTTATCCAAAAGCATTTATAATAAGGAGGAGGGAAAGGAATTTTAACAAGGAGTATTAAACTTTGGAAGAGCCCCTTTTATTGCTGACAAGCTGCGCAGGTTGTGTGAGGAATGAGACTGGCCAGGCCAAAAGGATGTGAGTGGGGGGATTTGGAGAAGGAAGTTCAAGGTTAAACGAGGCCAGGATGATCTGAAATGGTTACAATAAAAGCAGGAATCTTGAGGCAGGTGTTGAGAGAACCTGTTGTTGTGCCTTGAGCATCCCATCAGAAAGGACAGATTGAGGCCTTGGTCTTAGTACATGAATACTCGCAAGGTCCACTAAATTCAGTGGAACAGTTTTTGGAGTAAACCTGAAACTAGAATGAAAGAATAGGATTCCTGAACATCACCAGGGAAGGTCTGTATAATAAAGCCTGCTTTGGGAGTTTGAATGAGCTCAAGGTCACAGATCTCTTTCCTCTGTTTCTATCCTCACAGTAACCTAATGAGGTAATCTTGACTTCCTCCAAGTTTTCAGAGCCAAGTACATGGGGTCAAGCCTGCAGAGTTGTGGACTCACTGTTGGGGAGGGCTAAGTGCAAATTTTGTGGTAAGCCTAGAAAATCCTGTTGGCGGTCCTCTTAGTAGGTTAGGAACAGTCATATTTTGCAAGGTGTTACAGCTGGTATTTTAAAATAGGATTTTAAAGAAAAAGGTTTTTGGATTTTTGAAAAAAAAATATTTTTAAAAAATCTAACATGATTTGGAAGAAGGTTGAATTGGGGCTTACTGTCCTCTTACAGCTATCAAGCTTTCTAGCAACTTACATGCACTGCTCAAAAATGAAATATTTCTATTGCATTAAAGAACAAAGGCTGTACTATAGAAGGAGAACTGTACCATAAAGAAGGCTGTACCACGAATGCACTTCTTCAGATGTTTCTCCGGTCCTGAGCAGTCTTGCTAATGGAGCTCCTACCTGGCCCAGGAAAGAGTCAAAGGTAAATATGGGGGGACGGGGCAGATTTATTCCTTGCAAGTCTGGCTGCTAACAAAAGCAAGGGAGCAGCAGCCTCCTCTCTGTGTGCAGAGCTCGTGTTGTCGCTTGCAGCTATGTTCTCTGGCTTTCACATCCACTTGGCTTTTTACATTGGAAGGATCCGAGCACTCTGATATTAGGCCAGGAAAATAGAAGCAGCAATAAAAAGGGGGGGGGGGAGAGAAGGGAAGGCTTTAATGAATTGGCTTCAGTGTAAGCACTTAATTTCCAGCTTAAATTGGTTGATGATGAGTAATGATTTGGGGGAAGGCAGGGAGGGGCTAACATCTCAATTTGGGTTCAGGATTGATAGGGTGGACATTTTTTTTAACTAGCCTCTCCCGCTCCTCCTCGCTCACTCATAGACGCATTGCAAATGGGCCTCCTACACACTGAAGTGTGCAGCTGTTCTCCAGCCCCAGGCACCCACCTACCCACAACTGCTATCTTAATGCTTTTTGCATTTGCCGAGGCCAAAAGAACAGAGACAGGACTTTCTGCTTCAGTGCTTTGTCTCTTTTTGCAGTACTTGTCAACTGACACATGGCAAAGGCAGGATAGGACCTCGTTTGCCTTTAATCTTTAATCAACGTTTCCAAAAGTGTGTGGAAGAGGATCTTCTTCTTTCTCATTGTGGCACTTGGCAAAAAAACCTTGTGTGCCTCACTTTTCTCCTCTAATCTAAACCTTTTTTACAATAGAGGTGATATAAAAACAATATTGACCAGAAGGCTCCCCACTTTCCAGCATTTCACCAGGCTTGAAGAAGGCCATCAAAGTTAGGGTAACTCCTGATGACTTTAAAATCAAGTGATGACATGCATGGGTTAAGCAGCTTTTGCAGATTAAATTAACAGCATCTTGTTCCACAAATGGAATTGATTTAACATACGCCAGAAGTGTTACAGGTTCTCTCTGTCTCTAAAACATTTCTTGTGAACTAACTGAGCTTAGATGTATTCTTTGACCATTCCTCCTGTTCATTGTTGGGTGTCCAAAGATTAAAATGGATAGGATGTATGCTAGATTTCTTATGCATGTTTTATCAATACTCTGCACTTAGTTATAAATGTTGACAAAATTATTTTCCATAAGTTGGACCTATCCATTCTTGCTCATCTTCACCAGCAAGAGCAGGCCTCCGTCAGTCTTGAAAGACTATGGTATCATGCTTGGCGCTGCATACGCTGCATGCGAAACACGAAAGCCTGGGTTGGATTGTTATGGAGGAGAGGCTGTTACCCAAGCAGCAAATCCCCCCTCTCCACGCCACTGAATTAGTCCAATGGAAAGGCAGAGCCAATACGATTGGATCCAGCTGGCGTCGCAGAGCTGGGCTAAGGACAGGAGCTCACCCTGTCTTGTGGGGCCGACCCGGGTCTTGAACCCTGGCCTGCTGGTTAACAGGCACAGTGTCTTAACTGCTTGCGCCACCCACAGCCAGCAAAGATCAGTTCTACCCACTGTCTTCTCCCCATCCATTGCCAACACACATACAAACACACAATCATTCTGGGGCCTGGATAGCAAAAAAGAGTGCAACCAGAAGCCCAGTTTTTGATCAAAACTGAGAACAAGCCAAAGAAATAGATTATTTTAAACCCATGAAAAACAAGAGTAACTCTGAGCATATGTTCAATTCCTTTACCTAACCACTAGTGAAGAACCATGTGCTCTTGCATATCTCCGAGGAAGAGACTGAGAGTCAGATAGATTATCTCCAACTTAAGTTTCTGATTTTTGAAATTAAACATTTAAAGTTGCCAACTGACCAGAAAAAGGAGCGGGACTGTTGTGTTTCAATGCCTTTTATAGCCCCTTGAGCTGCTGAAATCAGCATGTGGAGTTTTTCATTGTTTGAAAATAAGACCACCTACTAAGGCCTGTGGATCAAGCTACTGTTTAAAAGCAGAGTAACAAGAGATCCTACCAAAAAAAGGAGTGGGAGACCCTATAAGACTTCAACGTACTGGCATTTCATCATTCCAGACCCACCTCTAAAGAATGTATTATTTTTTAAGAGTTTCTTTGACCGTATGAAGAAAATTTTTTCCTACTGACTGCCAATAGCAATATTAACCTGGCAGTCTAATTTATTGACCAGGACTCCTATTGCTTTAATAGCTATATGAGAAGCAGACTTTCAACTGGTGGAATATTTCCTCTCCACACAAAAAAGGCACACACTCTGGCCAAAAAGAGATGAAAAAGAAGACTAAGAGTACAAACCTAACCATGTCTACTCAAAAGTAAACCCCATTGTGTACAAGGGTCTTACTCCCAGAAAAGTGTCTTTAGGATTGCAGTCAAGGTCACAGTTCTAAAGACACTTTCCTGGGAGTAAGACCCATTGAACACAATGGGGCTTACTTTTGAGTAGACCTGTTTAGGATCTACTTACCTACAGTATTTATATACCGCTTTTCAACTCAAAAGTTCTCAAAGCAGTTTACAAAGGAAATGAAATAATAATAGCTACTTAATGGCTAGTGGGTCCCTGTCCCAGATGGTCTCGCAATCTAAAATGCAAAAGAACACCAGCAAAAGCCACTAGAACAGTCATTGCTGGGGGTGTGTAGGGAGAGTTACTCTCCCCTGCTAAATAAAAGAGGAACACCCACTTGAAAGAGTGTCACTTGCCCAGTTAGCTTGGGGTTAGATCATGCTCTAAGATGGCAAGGCATCTAAGATATATTTTAAATATATATCTAAAGCAGAAACCATACCAGAGGTGGATCAGTAGGTAACCAATGAATTAAAGGGGAGGTTAAAGAGGCAGAGAGATTGCAGAGAACCTGCTTGCTTTGTAGTCATTCCTAAGTACAAAAGGTGGAGGACAGATTCCATTGCTTGACCTGATTTCCTCTGGGTGGGGATTTGAAGAACTGAGTCAGAGAGGAAAAGAACATGGTTCTAGAATACTGACAAATTAAAATTTGGGTCCAGCTGACATCCTTCAGTTGTTCTTTAGGAAATCAAATGTGAAATGGGTGTTCTTGTCCTTTACGTTATCTTCCGGAAAGGGCTTCTATGCCTTCTTTTCCTGTTTTTGTGGACTTCTCTAAAACAATTGGTGAGCCAGTTTGGAAAACAAGATGCTGGGTTAGATGGATCCAAAAATTAGGGCTGTTCTTACGTTTACCCACAAACTCCCATCAATGAATGAGGAATGCAGGAGGACACACCAACCAGACACTATTTTTACAGTGTTGAGTGTAAGCAGATGTGCAACAGATGAAGCATTGGTCTCTGAGTACATGCATAAATTGGTGAAAACTTCTGGACTTCTGCTTGTCGTTCAACTGTTAAAATCACACAAAGTCCTGGGAGAGTTGAAGATGGTATCCCTAAATCTTTCACACCTGGGATCAGGAGAGAAGGCTTTCAAGGGCAGTATGGCCCATAGGTAGATTTTTGTCCCTGTTCCCTCTCATGGGTAGAGTTTCATGCAGTACACTATTCTCACATGTAGCAAACTGAGATAGCTACATGGACAGAATCACTCTATAGTAGGGGTGGGCAAGCTGGTCCACCTTAGGGATCCTAGACCTTTAAAAACTGTATAGAATAGGGAATTAAATTTATCTGCTTACATTTACGTGCTTTCAAATTGCTAGCAGGGCAGGTAACAGGAGCTCACTCCATCATACAGTACTTGGTTCTCAAACCACCAACTTTCCCATCCTTTCAAAAGTGCAAAAAAGCAGGGCTTTTTTCTCCATGGTCAACCACAACAAGGGATAGGCAGCTCCAGCAAAGGCAGCATCTCCAGCATTAAATCAGTCCCCAGTTCTGAGGAGGTGTCCAGGGACAGTTAAAACAAGAAGGTCAGATAGTCAAGGGGAGGACATGTACATGAAGGGCTTGACATTTCTGGAACTATCAAGGAAAGCTCTGTCTTTAGATACTGATACTTTAAATACAATCTTTTAATACTAGTAATTAGCACTTTCAAAAAACCTAACAAAGGTTCAAATCTAGGAATCATTGTCAGCAAGCAAAGGAGGACTGATTGAAATGGCTCTTTGTTTGGGATGTTTTTTTTCTTAAAAAAAATAAGGAAACACCCTATACTTAAGAGCTAAAGTGCAAACAAAGAAAATATACCATACTGGATATTTTTCTGAATTATTGGTTTCTCAATCAGAATGAAAAGTCTGCCTGAGAGAGACATCCAAGCATTCTCTCTCTCTCTCTCTCTCTCTCTCTCTCTCTCTCTCTCTCTCTCCTGCAGCCAAGGAATCAGTGCTGGCTTAACTCAGTAATAGTAGGTTCTGTATAAATTAATGCTGATGGTCACCTAGCCAATTATGGTTTAACTATCTCTTGTTTACAGCGAGGTGTAAAACATGCCTTTAGAGTACAAAGGATCAGACAGCCTAAGCTACAATTTGTCCTTCATCCCATTATGCTTCCTCCAAGCCAGTCCTGCTGGTGCTCTCGTACATAGGTATGTGCGCTGCAGGACATCCTACCCCTTCTGTTGATTTGCATGAAATGCTTTATTTCAAATACAAGTCCTTGTTTACTTTTCCAAATTTACATAAATGTCAGCATTGTATAATTTCTATGTTAACAAAGCAGTGAGCAAAATCCCTTGTATGTTTATAAAATATTATTGTTTAATTCGTGTAGTTTAGGAATTCCAAATGTTGAGAATAGGAAGGAGGCCAAATGCCATCTGTTTATAGCTATGATGCATCATCATATGTGCACTTAAAAAATAATACAGAGGGAGAGAGCTTTCTTGGTCAATCCACCGTATTTTTTTTTTTACTTGCAATACAAATAATAGGTTGAATAGCTGTCAGATTCCTGCCAATGTTCCCTGGTATGATTGAAACCCTGACCATTGACATCTAAGAATATGTTCGACTCAGAATGGAGTGAGTTAGAAGTCAAACTTCTGCTATGTGAATCTTCTCTCTGAAATTTCTGAATTTCTAAAATTATCTGAATTTTATTCAGCCTGCAACTGATCTTAAAGTGTAGGATCTCAATGCCTTTCACTTGTCCATGAGCTTTGCAACTATCATGGGTACTATGATTGTGTGACAAAGTTATTGCAGATCAGCTGTTATGAATTGTACTTTTACTCATCGTTTAAATATTAACTTCACTGAAATCCTATATATCAATATTTCCCAAACTCTGAGTCAGGATCCACCAGTGGCTTGTGACTCTATTTTTGATGGTTTTATTTTAAAACTATGATTATCGCTGACAAGGAAATTGTCTGAGCCCTATGGAAAGCACACTGAGCCACACAGAATATTTACTCACAAGTAAGTGACTGTGTCTCAGTCCAGAGCAGAATTGCCCCGATCCACTAAACGTGGAGCTCAACAAATGCTACCGAAGGCAGTCCCTCCACATAATAAAAAAGATAAAAACAGAGACTCTAGTGGCAATACGGTAAGACATTTTTTAAGTCTTATAATGCTAGGTGGCTCACAATAGACTGTCATTTTAAAAAGTGGGTCCTGGTGTGAAAAAAATTTGGGAACAAATTCTGTATATGCCAGTGGCATAGCTAATGATCATGTAGCCTGGTGCAAAGCTCAAAATGTCCTTATCTTGTCCTCAAAATGTTGCCCCAGAAGTGACATCACAACAAGAAGTGATGTCATCCCTGGGTATTTTTAAAAAGAAAATTGGGGAAAATCCTGCATACTCCTCCTCAGCAGTTCACCACCCATTTGCTCTGCTAGTGGAATAGCTAAAACACCTATTTGATATTTGGATTCACTAAAATTCCCAGCCAAGAACTCAGGCAGCCCAAAGCTATGGAAGGCTACTACCTTCTATAGTGCTGCAGCCCCAATGCTTGCAATCAGTGATGCAAATTTGTCATATCAAGGCATGTTTGTAGCATGTGATGAGTAAATGGCTGTGACGAGAGAGGCCTGTGCTATCCCACCAATGTCCAATTGAATGAGCTGGGCTCCAGCAAGTCACATGCATCATCAGCAATCATTGCACAGTATTGTTTCTCCAGTTTTATGGAATTTGGTTGCTGGATGGAAGGGAGGAATGTCAGCTCAGCAGCATTGCTGATTGTGCCGTCTGTTGCCATGCAAAAAGTTAATTCTGTTTTTGCGGTGTCTAGTGAATCATCCGTCCTTTGTGTTGCTGCCACGTTGGGTTGGGTTCCACCAATCCATAGCTGCATTCATGATGTCTGGTTGTAAATCATAAGCATAGCTAAGGCATTGTGGGAGTAGCTTTTCAGCTCAGGTCCCCATATGTGCAATGGCCTGGGTAATCAAAAACAAATGGCTTTTCTGTGACGCACCCAAATTGCATTTGTGGCCCTAGATTTTGCTGAATTGGATATACTCTGGTTTTGCCTTTTGTCACATGATTCAGTCAGGCACTATTTTCATCCCTTCAGACCCCTGATTGCATAACTGTTTAACTTTCTTTGTCAAAATGTTTTTATACCGCCTTTCTGTCCTAAAAAACTTCAGCAACAGGACGAGGATTCACCGTGATTTGCAGAGTGCCATTTAATGACAAATATTTTAATAACTTTTTGTCACTTATTCCCAGAGAGTTATGTTTTGCTGACAGCTGAGGTTTACAGATAGTGGCAAAAGTGCTTTTCCAAAAGGTTGTTAGATATTTGAGCATCGTTGTGAAAATAGCAGGCAGTTTTGCAAATACGGCTTCTCTAAATTGCATGCGGTGTCCATGCTGAATACAAGGTGTGCTTGCTTAACTTCCTTTGTTGTTAAGTCACTAAGAAGATTTGCCTCCCAACCCCAAGTTAATTAGCTAGGATGTCAAGTCTTATAGATGTCTTTCCACCTTTAAAAGCAGGAGATTCCCCAAGAAATGGGCTTAAACTTCCTAGCGAGACCCAGAATGCTGAATGCCCAGATTAGTGGCAGACTTTGTTGTGCTTACATAGGGGCAACCCAGCTGCAGTTTATCCTACTATTGCTAATGATGCTTGGAGTGATGGAGGTGGTTTGTGGATGTCGCATATGGGGTCCCTTCCCTAAGGAGGAGGAATAATAGCTGCTACTCAGGTGGCATACAGGAAGAAAAGAGCAGATCAGCAGTTGTGTCTCTGTTTGGTGCGTGCAGATTAGTAGGTCTTCCATGCGGTGAGATTTCAAGGTACAATCGGAAACAGAACAGCATACCTTCCTCCTCCAGGGACAGATGTACAGGTGGAAAACCATATTGAGAGGCTGGTTATATTCCAGTCTTGGCAGAAGATACATCTGTAGATGCAAGAGTCAAAACATTTCATTGTAATTCTCTTGATATTTCCCATAATCACTTAACTCTGAACTCCACACATTGTGTGAAAATTTCTTTTAACTTTTTCCTCCCTTAAAACTCCTTCGTTCCTGCAGTTACTTTTTAATGACAGCATCTTAAATTATTTAATTGCACCTAGTTAGAACGTCAACTCCTCTGTTGCTGTGAACTGATCAGTGGTGGGCTCCAGCAGGTTCGCACCAACTCTATAGAACCGGTTGTCAACAAGAGATAGGACATATAAAGTTTAAAAATAGCCATTTAAAAGTGGCTGCCAGATGGGCAGAGAACTGGTTGTTTATTTCTCTGAATCCCATCACTGGAACTGATATGAAACTTAGATCAGAATGCTACCTGTGAAAAAACAAAAGGGAAATATTCTTCTCATTTAGAGTTAACATGCACTGGAAATTGGGAACAAGTTAGCCTGGGCAAATCTAACACCACAAATCTTAAAAAAAATTAACAGGTTATGATGGTCACAGTATGTAAGATTAAGAATAACTGAAGTAACTGATTACCGATACATACGTTTGCATTGTTTTGCTGTTGTCAGTACAATCCTCATTTGTGCTGGAACAGGCAGGCTGACATGTCTACACTATATCCAGAGTAAGGATTGGGGCTGCTGCTGCACTGCTGCAAGGAAGGGGAAACTTTTCCCTAGGGTAAGGCAAGTACAACCCATATGGTTTTATTTTGATTTAAGCCTCCTTTAGAGAAGGCTTTGATCCAAGCTGATAGGAGAAGCTAGAGGCTGTTCTGGGGTTGCCTAGGATAATTGCTGGATCCGAGCGCCACGTACCTGCCCCTGGGACCGCACTCTGCCTGCTCACCCTGGAATGACTCCCCATCCTCTTTCCATCCTTCCACATTGGCCAAGCTTGACAGCATGGTGGTCTTTATGCAAGCTGCCGTGGAGGCTAGATTCAGCCTCTGCAAGCTGGTGCACCTCTGTGCAGCAGCCCGGCTTGGTCCACAGCTTTAAGTCCCTTGCATCGTTCCTTCATCTTGGAGACTTCCTAATCTCTGGGCCTCTGCATATTTCCAGAGGTGCTGTAAGGTATTTATGCAAAGGCTTGCAGGGATTAAGAAGAAGAACACTGCATAATAACCAGAGGCATGTTCTTGTCCACTCTCTTCCAAGAAGTAGAACTTACCTGAGTGTTTATAAATAATAGATCCAAATAATAATAGCAATTGGTTTTAGTGAACTAGCCAGAATCTTAAAGGTCTCCTGAAGACTATTTGAATATCAAAATCACAGGGGTCTAAAGGAACTAAATTTCACTTGATCGGCCCAGGTGTATGGCTCCGACTGCTGCATGAAGTACAGGGATTTCCTGTGTGAACTAAGGCAGGAGCTTGGCATGTGAGCAGTAGGTCAAAGTATTTAGGAGCTTGTCTGGGGCTAAAAATGGACATTGCATAGAATAGAACAGAGGAAGAGATATGCTTTGGATTACAGTGTGTTTCTATGTGAGTTTCACACTGTTTCAGTGCATTTCCGGGACCTCCAAATTCCGTCTTGTGGTCAGCACCAGTTATTGTGTCACCAGCTTTTCACAGGGTAAATTTGTTAACATAATGGTAAAATTATATTATGCCACAAGAATCAAACTAATTCCTCTGTCCTCAGAGGGCACCTCTGAAAAGGAGGCCTGCAGTCAAATCCTGTGCAAGCTTATGCAGGACGCTTTTCCCCAAGGAAAAGCTGTTTCCTTGTTGATGTCTATAGTGCTTACTCTGAGTAGGCATGGATGTAGCATCCACTCCCAAACTTTGTAACAGTAAAAAAATGGCCATCTATCATGTGGCTGCCTGTGACTTTTTTTAACCCCAAGCAGTTATGGGAAGATGCTGTCCATGTCAAAGGTTTACATAGGATTTGTGTGCTTATTGCATTCTGGGCTGTTTTACCCATCACAAGAATTCCCTCCAAGGTGTTTTTTTCACCCTGCAGACAAAAAAGGAGAGCAAAAAGTTGCAGTGGAACAACTTGCTTGGTTGAGAGGAAAGTAACTCTTTCTTCCTCCATCCTGGAACCATTACTCTCCCAGTAAACTTGCCATGTTAGGGGTTCCAGACCTGTGTTTTATGGGAAGTGCAAGAGCTGGAACATTACGCCAAGCCTATTCAGTTCATCAGTGGAAATTTGAAGCACAGTGGTAGTAATCCTATATACCTTACTACAAATAATATGAATTACACAATGGTACTTCCTTCTGAGGAGACAAACATATGCACAAACGTTCATATAGGACCTGAGTATCAAATTGTTGAGACGCACACACAGATATATCTATTCTGCATAATTATTTTGCCATAGCAGCAAAGATGTCACACTGTTTCCAGCTATGTAAATGCTTAAGGAACTTGGCCATTAAGGGTCCAATCCTATCAAATTTTCCAATGCTGGTGCAACATGTCAGTGGGGCATTCACTGTATATAGAGGTATATCACAGATTTTATGCCCCGCTACCCTATGTGGTGCAATGCACTGACAGAGCGTGCATGGCATGCAGTGGTGGCAAGTAGAAGGCAAGTGGTAAGAAGTAAGTGGTAGGCAAGTGGTAAGGCAAGTGGTAAGAAGAAGATTAAAATCAATTTTACTTCAGCCTCTATACTGTAAACCTCCTAACTGCTATTGAACCTCTGTGGACCTATGCCAGCTATTTAAATAGTGTAAGTCCAATAAATATCAGGATACATATTGAATTATCATTATTACTATTGAAAAATTATTATTATTGAAAACTAGACTGATGGCCCAATCCTAGTCAACTATGTGGTGCAGATGTAGCAGCAAGGCAATCCCAAGTAAGGAGATATTCCCATAAAGAAATCTTCATGATTCTCTCTCCATTGCAAGATGCAATGCAAGTCCTGTTGGTGCTGAAAAGTTGAATAGGATCGGGCCCTGATTTCTTTTAAAAAAAGTTGAAAAAACTTTAAGTGGATAAACATCACAGTTAAATAACTGTGTGTGTGTGTGTGTATCTATATATCTATATCTATATATCTATATATCTATATATCTATATCTATATATCTATATATATATATCCACAAGTTGCATTCTAGTATTTTTGTTGAGAATTTTTGTTTTTGAATTAGGTTTTCTTAATTTTGGTAGTTTTGTGTGAAAATCAACGCTTCAGTAAAAGCTTTCCCTCTTACAGTGTGTGGAAAACCTCCTACTCAACTCTTAAGATTTGTGCTCTGACCACTGACACGTTGCACATGGCTCAATTCTTTCCGAAGGAAAAAAAAAGATCAGGAACAGCGTTGGTGCATATCACTGGTCTGAAAAGACCTGTCTAGTGTGTAATAGAATGAATAGTCCTGGCAGCAGGCACATGCTATACGATCCCATTGTGATACTGTTTGATGCAGCAGTATGTTTGATCAGTTACCAGTGATGAATATCATATCACATCAAACAATATGATACAGTCTCATTGTATGGAATTATGGCTGCTGTCAATCAGCCAGCGTTTGGCTCCTTTAAGTGCCACCTTTGGGGAATGGAATAAAATGATAGCTACACATGCATTAATAAATAAGTTGTTGCATGAATTCCATACAGACCTGTTGAGATCTTGTTGTTCTTTTTCTTTATACATTTTTCTCCTTTCTCGTTATAAATAAAAACCTCACACACATTAAAAGTATGAGTTTGTAGAACCGGCAAGAAATGTCCCTCTGCCTCTATGTAAAGGGATGTCCATATGACATGAATTACACTGCACTGTTATAGCATTTTCAAAATTTAGAATAAAATTTAAGTTTATAGTGACTGAAGCTACAGATAGTATAGATTCTCAACAGCTCTCTTGCTTTTGAGGGGAAAAATAATGGATATTTTTAAAATTGATATTTTTTATTCAGAGTATAGAAAGTTTTTGGTTAGGGAAGCATTCTGTAGGGTCTCATCTTTAGGAATGATGCATTCATACTCCTAGATTCTCAACTGGCCTTAGAGACTCACTTGTGAATAACAAAATGTAAATAGCATATCCTGTCAATTGCGGTAGAAACTGTGGTTAGTCCATTTTAAGTTATAGGTACAGTATCAGAATTAATTCTTCACCTTGTGAAGAAGTCCTTTCCTCTTGTTTTTGAATCTGTTACCAGACAAAATAGACAGTCGTGGAAGACTGAAGGGATGATTTCTGTGCTTTTCAGTTTCTAGGGCACTCATGGAAGAAGTGGAATTTCACTGACATTTCCGAGGGTTGCTTTCCTTACTTCAGTGGTTTCCAAACTGTGCGCTGCAGTGTCTGATGTTTATATGCAAACTCATAGGGGTGCCATGGAAAGTGTTTGATGGCCTGTTCTTCTTGGTACTCCAAGGTACTGGCATCTTGGCATTCCTGGACACAACCATTTTGGATCCTGCAAGAATAGCACATGATCCAAGATGGCCATGCCCAGGAGAGCCAGAAAGAAACTGCCACAAAAGAAGGACAGCAAGACTATGGTAAATTTGGGAACTACTGCCACACTGTAAATGCATACGTCAGTGTCTACACTTATCATCATAGTTTGCTACTTTTTCTTTCATTTCCCTATCCATTGTGGCTTCTTCTGACATGATTGTAAGCTCTTTGTGGGCAGGAGACAAATGCATGATCTAGAAATGCGTCATGCAGGTTGATGGTGCTGCACAGAAATACATAGTAAGTATTAGCCAGCTCAGAGAAGGTCTGAAACCTCAGCGTGCACCTCAGCAATTGCAGTATGAGATGCCGCCTTCGGCTTCTGAGAAATACAATAGCCCGTCAGACTGCCGTCTTCAGCTGTCATGTTGTCATCAGGAATCCAAGACTACTGAGGGTCAGCACCCTTACAAGCTGGGCTTCTTTTCAAGATCAAGCTCAAGTGTGAATATCGTGTAGCACCTTATTGCTTAGAAATCATTAATTTGGTAGACATGCTCTGCTATATCCTGATCTTTTCTGATCAGACAAGCTGTGTGCAAGGGAACTGCCAAAGTTGTTTGAATGGCACATTCTGCCAAAAGTACGATGTGGTGTGGAGTGTCATTCTATGGAGTCTTGGGAAATCTGTAACCAAATAACTTTAACCATGTATTGAGATGGTATTTAGGAGCCCTGGTGTAAGAGGGAAAAATACATTAGAGGATAGTTTTTTGTTTTGAACAGCTCAGAACTGAAATATAAGACATGATGATAAGTGATCGGTGCTGGTGCTGAAGTTTTGCTTTCTTTCTTTGAGTATGTTGCTGTTCACAGTCATGGTTTTCTCTTGGGTTTATTGTACCTCCAAAGGCTTTTCTTGCTAAAGGAATATTTGCTAAGTGTTCTGGCCCAATTCCAGTTTGGATAATTACACTCAGCCTAATTTAATAGTTTTATTTGGATATTTGCATTCTCCCCTTTGTGTCCCTCAATAACGTACGGGTGATGCTGTTAAAAGTTAAAAGTTGGTTGTGTTTTAGGAGAGGGTAAGGCAATTTGATTTAGATATACAAATAGGATTTTAATGGCCCCAGATTTGTGAAGCTCTGTATGCATAACAATTCCAGGGTTGGCTTTGTTAGGAGGTGAACTGGGAAAAAATAAGTAAATTTGTGCTTCCATTAAGATTGCATTCAAGCATCCAAGCAGCAGTAAATCAAGCTCTGGTGTTTTGGGGAGATCACACATTATCTGCTGTAGCAACAGTAACATCTTTTTAAATCTAATGATAGATAGTTGATGCCAGCAGAATAATATACAGGTGTCTCTCGTTATCCACTTGAGTTCTGTTCCCTGGATAAAAAAATCTGTGTATTAAGCAAGCAGTGGGAAAATAGGTTTAAAGACCCACTTCCAGGTTTTCATCTCCTCTACCGCACCTAATGGAATAAGGTAGTGCCTCAATATCTGTGGGTGGCGCAAGTGGCTAAGACACTATGCCTGTTAACCAGCAGGCCAGGGTTCGAGACCCGGGTCAGTCCCACAAGACAGGGTGAGCTCCTGTCCTTAGCCCAGCTCTGCGATACCAGCTGGATCCAATCGTATTGGCTCTGCCTTTCCATTGGACTAATTCAGTGGCGTGGAGAGGGGGGGGTTTGCTGCTTGGGTAACAGCCTATCCTCCATAACAATCCAACCCAGGCTTTCGTGATTCGCATGCAGTGTATGCAGCGCCGAGCATGATACCATAGTCTTACAAGACTGATGGAGGCCTGCAATATCTGCAGGGATTTGATTCTGGTACTGAAAAATGGAATGATAGCTTGCATGACTGCCTTTCTACAACAGTAGAAAAGCAGTTTTTAAACTGTGATTTCCAGTGGCCATTCATGTTGAGTCGAATCCATGTAAAAAAATTTGTGTATAACAAGGTTGGACCTGTATAGGTAGAAATGAAAACTATAACAATTCTTCATATAAAATATGCATGCTACAATAGGGTTCAGCCTATAATTTAATTCTTCTTCGTGGTCTATCTTCAGTCCTAGTGGAATCCTCTATGCTCGCAGAATTGACATTGGTTCTCCAAAACCTTGTTGAAGATTCTCCCCTGTGCTCATGTGTAGCCATATGCTTTGAGCATGAGTGCAATACCTATCTCCCAAGACCTTACCAATTGCAGATGTAGTACCACTGTGAGAAATGCTTTCCTGTTCCCCTTCATTCCTTACAATCAAAGAGTTTTAACATTTGTTGACAATATTCTTTTTAGCAGTATTTACATTTTTCAAAAGAGAACCAAATTTTCAGTGTGTCCGACCTCTCAGTGAATGGAGGTTTTGCTTCACGGTAGTAACTACTGTTCTTTCAGGTATCAGCCATGAACATAACTGACTGCAGGAGTGGCTCCAATTGAAGCTCTGTTCAAATGTGGCTATTTAAATTATATTTGAACAAGGTTGGACCACAAAGAAACTGAGGCATGAGGTGTTATACTAAAACTCAAGGCCCACAGTTTTACATGGGGTTTTCTCTTTCATGGACAGGGAAAGAAAACCCCAAAGGCTCTGTAAATCCGGCTCTGTAAATCAATAGAATGTCACTTCATGTTTTTGCAAAGGTGATTGCTAGAAACTCTTTAGTTACAAGTAGGCAAACCTTCCGTTTGCTGATTGTGAATGTAAACTTATGCTCAGTGTACGTAATGAATACACCCAGTGATGGGATTCAAAGAAATTAACAAGCAGTTCTAAGCCCATTTGGCAGCCACTTTTAAATGGCTATTTTTAAACTTTATATGTCCTATCTCTCCTTAACAACCAGTTCTATAGAGTAGGTGCGAATCTGCTGGAGCCCACCACTGAATACACCTCCTCTATATATCGGTCTCCATGATTGACCAAAAATACTTTCTTGATTCTCCTGTTTGTGTGCCAGGTTCGGACAACAAGGGCACACAGAAGGAAAAGGCATTATTGTTCACTTCCCTTGGAGATCTGCCAACATGCCAGACTGGGCATGTTCTGGAAGCAGAGTTAGATATTTTGCTTAGGTTTCTGGAGTTGCAATGGAGAGGAAAAGAGTTTTGTTCTGTTAGTACTGAGCAGTGTGTGTGTGAGTGAGATTGTGTGTGTGTGTGTGTGTGTGTGAGAGAGAGAGAGAGAGAGAGAGAGAGAGAGACATTATGTATATAAAAAACCAAAAAGAGATTTAGGCCAAATAAATTGTATTTCAGTTGTAATTAAAGACCAAACATTGCTCCTGCTTTTTAAGGCTTTAGAATCAACCCTCTGTTTTAAAACAGAGTCGAACCATATAGTCCTATAAATCAAGAAATATCAAAGCATGTATGATTATTCAATCTATTATGCATATCAGGCACCTTCACCCTAAATACCTTGGCCCTGATCCTGAGGTAGTTAATTGTGCTTAGTACTCAATGAAATGGATGAGTCTTATGTTAGTTGTGGCTGACTAGTCCCATTGATTTCAATGGGACTCAAGCATAATTAACTTTCTCTGGACTGAGGCCATCAGACAGAAATAAATTCTACTGAAATGAATGGAACTTACTTCCAATTGACGACCCCAATTCACCATGATGTTGTGCGGGTTTAAAACCCATTTATTTCTGTAGGACTTAAGTACACACAAATGAACACAGGATTGTGGCCGAGTAAAAGAGAAAAGTCATCCACATTCATCTCAGGCACCAGAGCTCAATGAGTTAAATTTATCTGAGCAGCTCAGAAGCAGGTCAGTTATCTGTTAATAATCAATATCAAAATTTCAGTCCCAGATTTTTAGTTTTATTATTTATTTTTTAAAAGCAGACTGCGCAACTAACACTTTGGCACAAGGATGGAGGGGAAAGCTGTGCCAGCTGACTGATGAGCACCCATCGTTTTTAATTAATTGGGTTGAAAAATGTTTTATGTCAGGTTGAATTTAGGAGTTCACTCAGCTGTGATTTTCAGGACATATCACACACACGTGCGTGCATGCACACACACACACATACACTCACACACACACATACACACACCTTTCCTATGGCCTGTCAGTCAATCGTGGAAAATTGTAGAATATAACATATTGAAGAAATACTGGATAGTATTACAAAGAATATAACAGATCGGGCATGGCGACAGCACACAGAAAATGTAATTAACGTTTTAATACATGCTTATACATGCACACACATAGTATTTTTTCTTTAAAGTTCCTTTTTTTTTTTTTTGCTGATTTTCATGCTTTTAATTAGAAAGCTCCATGAACTATCTAAAGACACAATCACAGAAATGCAAGGTTGCTATCATAAGGGCATTAAATGAACGGCACAGTTTTCTCACCTAGCTGTCTACAGACAATTAGAAACAGAACTAAGCGCATTTACTAAGCAGAGAGGTGGGCATGGATTTATTTGTCTGCATGGCCTCTGCATCAAACACCACTCACAGCTTTTGTATGTAAGTGTCTATGTAAATTACCACATGCTATCTATACAGAAAATGTGTAGAATATATCTGGGTTGCTCTTTAAAATAAATGAATGTTTCTGTCAGCCTGTCCTTAATGGAATCACTTCTGATATACTCTTTGTTCATGCTGTTACAGGCTTCAGTCGAAGGGGTCTTTGTATTAACTTTTTAAAGTTACATTACAAAGAGGTTTTAAGATTTCCCAACAGGGTTTTTTATTTAAATAGGCGCTTTTGATCTCAAACCTGCTGGGGCCTAGTGAAATCCGTACCAATTCTCCAGTTACTCTTCACTATTGGAATTTGAAAAGACCCACCTGAAGGATTTAACTCACTGTATGGTTTCTGCCATCCTTTTAGATCGTTCTATTCATGTAGACAGTGAGGGGGTCTAGGGCACCCTTTGTGATCTGCTAAGTAGCCTAAGGTGCCCTTTGCATAAGATGTACTCTGGAGGAAATAAAAACTGGGAGGACACAAACCTATATACCTTATTTCCTGCTATCTTCACTTAAAGGAGGAATGCAGGGGGTCTGCTTAACATCCTTTGCTACCTAAATACCTTTTGGACATGGGAGCTCTTTTGGATAAAAGAGCTTCCATTGCATCCATTTCCCTACTGTGGTGCATAGCAAATTAGATTTAAAAGAGTACATTTTTCCTTACAGCTATATCTATCATTTTCTTTAAATTTTCAATTTAGTGTCTAGTGACAGAATATTCCATAATGTACTTTAGAACTATATAACACCAATTATGCTAACTGTGAACATTATTTCAAAAGAATTAGAGTTATATTAAGTTATAGACAAATCATTGGGGGAAAGGTCAGGTTAGAAACAGAAAAAAAATAGCAGCTTAGTGAAAGTCAATGTTATACATTCGATTATTTTTAATTTTTTTTCTTTCCATTCCTTCTTTTTTAAACATATGCACAACATGGATTTCTTTGAAATAGTTTCTGTTAATTAGGCGAGTAAATGTTGTTCCCTTCTTCTTTTGCCCCTATGTATCTCTCCATTAAGAGCTGTTGTTGACTATTGGTGGTGCTAACACAGTTTTAATTTTGAGTGGTTGTATTATATCACCAATTCCATAAGCAATTCATTAATTGGGCACTGTTTTTAAATATTTTTTAATCCCCAGAATATTACCTGTGGATTATTTTAAACTGAACTCAAGATGTCTGGTTTATTTTCATAGCTCCATATTTAGAAAGTGGACAGATAGATATTCAGGTATTGTTGTCATTGTTAACACTTAAGACTTTGCCATTGATTTATATAGTTGTCTCCTCCAAATAACACACAGAATCATCTGAACCACTCTGTGGGGTGCATAAGGTAGAGCAAATGACCCAAGGAAACCCGGTAAAATGGAGACTTGAATTTGGGGCTCTCTGGTCTAATCCAGCACTCTAACCACCATACCATACTAATATTGTATGGCCACTGCTTCCATTCACTTACCTGATTCATATCACTGTGTTTAGCAATGACTCAGTTCCCTCAGTAGAGGGAACGTTCCAGTTACATGAAGGTTCTAGTTTAATCCTTGGCTGTTATTGTTTCCAGTAAGTAAAGTAGAAAGTAGGATTGTGCCCTATATGGAAAGTAGGATTGTGCCCTATATGTGATTGTACGGGTAGGTGTGGGTGTTTACAGCCCACCTCACCAGATAATTTAACCAGCAATTTCTTGGGGTACAGGTGATCCTCTACACAAGGCTGTGCTTGACCTTTCAACAAACACAACTGATAGCTGTAGGAATATTTTTAACCCTTATCCACTGGATGAGGGGAAAATCCCACCACATATAGTACCTGCATCTGAAACTTTCAGATGAATATGTGGATCGGTGGTAGGACCTTCTCTCCTTCAGGCACGGACACAATTTCAGGCACATACAAATCTGGACAGACTATTGCAGTGGCATCACTAGGCCCCATGGCACCCAGGACCACTTCCCTCAAGTTGGAACAAACTGTGCCAGGTTGGGACACCCCAACCCCAAGGCTGGAAAACCCCCCAGGTGCTGCCTTCCACTACAGGCAGCCCTCCACCAGGCACTGCCCCTGTTAGGCACCTCTCCTTACCAGCTCCCTAAGTGGTCATGCTGAGATGGAGGGAAGGCCTGTGGGCCTTCTTCCAGCACGTGCCTGCCTGCCCACTCAACCACCCACTTCCTGAGCGTGCACTGGGGTGGTCCCTCAGACAAGCGCTCATTCTCAATCCAGGCGGGCAGGCAGCTCATTGTGGAATGGTTCCTTCCTGGGTTTGGATGGCTCTGGGTCCAACCAAGCCCAGGTGGGATCGCTCTACAATGAGCCGTCTGCCAGGCTCACTCGAGAATGAATGCTTATGTGAGGGTCCTCCCCCTTCTCATGCTCAGGAAGTGGATGGGCATGCAGGCACATGCTGGGAGATAGTTCCTAGGAACCCCCTTCACCTCAGCGTGACCGTTCTGGGAAGTGGTGAGGGGCATCTAGCAAGGACAGCACCTGGCCAGGCTGCTGCGGGGCATGGGGTAGGGGTGATTTGGCACCCTCCACTGCCTTGCGGCACCCCCTGCCTTTCAGCTCCCAGGGCCAGGGACCATTTCACTCCCAGCCTGAGTGCGCCACATCTATTGAACTTCTTGCCATTGCATTATTTTCCCAGCAAGATAATGGCTTGAAGGCAGTGAAGTGTGTGCTTGTGCCTTTAAAATTGGCAGAATAAATGTTAGCCTCAGATTCTATGCGCCACTGTCAGATGTGTGTGGGCATATCTGTGCTAGACTCCACCCACCCACACATGCATTTGACAGTCTCAGAAGGAGGCATGTGTTGATTTTCTTTCCCCTCATCTGAGTCAATCTCTGTTGCACCAGAATGAGAGGAAAGTATTTTTTAAAATAGTATAATTCTTTATGGACCGTCACAAAACCAGCTCTGATCCAGACCAGAAATGTTTCTGCTTCTACCAACAAGCTGTGGTTCTGGCAAAGATTCTGGTTGAAGGTACTGGTTCTGGTCTCTCTCATCCTGAGGTACAATACACCTAAACCTAACAATTTTTAAGTCTCATTAATGGAAATATGGAATTGAAATTAGAAGAGGCTTTCAAAAGCTGACCCGTGTCCATAAGCTAAAACCTACCAGACGATACTACGCAACTGTTTAAAACAAATCTTTAACATGCTGTACAATGTATTACTGTGAATTGGTTTAAAAGCATCCTATTAAAGTCCTCTGGAAATCTAACTTCATATTTACATGAACTGATCAAACCTTAGTAAATTCTTCAGTGTGCTAAAAAATAATTCCATGTGATGCTTTAAATTTCCAAATTTCAAACTGACATATACTGTCTCACACAATTTGTCTTGTTATGAAATTGAAGATAGTGCAATCTAGAGGTTTTTCATGCGTATATCATCCAACTAAAAGAAGAATTTCATTCACTACATCTCTACTAATAATGAAAAAGATTAGTATTAGGATACAAAAGTTCAGTGTAAAGACAGAGGTTCAGCTAAAAGACATGTACTTAAAGCAGTGACATTGCTAATGATCACGTAACCCAGCGAAGAGCACAAATCTTTGCCCTGGAAGTGATGTCACAACCAGAAACGATGTTCCCCAGGTACAGTATTTTTAAAAAGAAAAGGGGGGGGGAGTGCCTTCTCCTTCTGAGCAGTATATCACCCATTTGCTCTGCTAGTGGCACAGCTAAAAATGTATTATCTGCCATCAAAGAAAATTTTATTGCCACCCCCAATAACAAAATTAAATTTAATTAAGTAAAAAATGAAAATTGTGTCCCTTATTGGCTAGGGAAACTGTGCTGGGGCAAAGAAGGGCAAATTCCCTTCTCATTATAAGAGGACTTAGAAGTGCCAGTATACCCAGTTAGCATGGGTATATGATACATGTACAGTAGTGCCTCACATAAAGAGTATAATTCGGTCTGGAGGCATGCTCTTTAAGTGAAATGCTCTTTAAGTGAAGCAGATTTTTCCATTGGAAATAATGGAAACTCAGACAATTGGTTCCACAACTCCCAAAATATTCAGATAAAAATATTAAATGGATGTAAAAATGATGACAAAACACTGTAATTGAATTCAAAACATGCATTCAATGTGCATGATCCTATGAAGTCTATTTAGGCTGCAATCCTAAAGACACTTTCCTGGGAGTAAGACCCATTTAACATAAAGGGGCTTACTTCCAGGTAGATATGGTTCAGAGGCTGCAATCAAAGACACGTTCCTGGGAGTAAGCCCCATTTAACACAATGGGGCTTACTTCTGGGTAGACATCGTTAGAATACTGCAATCAAAGACAATTTCCTGGGAGGCTTACCTGGGCTGCTGCTGGAGGTTCAAGGTGGTCGGTGAGGGCACTTGGGGACAGTTAGGAGCAGCTGCCCCTGGCACCTCCAAGTTGGGGGCAGTTAGAGGCAGCAGTGCTGGCCGGCAGCCCTTTTAAAGAGCCTCCATGTGGAGCGTCAGGGCTGCATTGCACGCGTGCCCCTAGCACGCTTGCTTGTTAAATGAAGCGGAACTTGTTATATGAAGCAAGATTTCTTGGAATTTTTTCTTGTTGTGTGAAACGCTTGTTAAGCGAGGCGCTTGTTAAGCAATGTACCACTGTATATCGAAATGAGAGCTGTTTCATATTAACACCTTATTAGTTCCATATAGTATCAGAGTTACTGATACTGCAGCGGAAGGCTGCAGAGGATGCAGGGTCTCTACCCAAGGACGCCCAGGTCCCCACAAGACGAGGATCTCCTGCTACAGGCAGAGGGTTGGACTAGATGATCCACTGGGTCCCTTCCAACTCTATGATTCTATTCTAACCCTTCCATTCTGATGGCAACAGGTCATGGTAAGGGGAGGAGAGATGTTGCCATTCTGGGCACCAGCTATGGTGATGTGTCTGCTGCTTGCTGGCAATTGGCAGTGAGTGGCAACAGCAGCACTCCTGACTGTGTCTGCCAGGGGTGACTTGGTGTGCCTGTAAGCACCGTTCAGCATGCTGAGCTCTGCACCCGTGCCGGGGTTGCCTACCCCTGGAATAGGGATAATCCAGTTCAGTTTGTTTAATTGCATTCTGCATTAAATTACTTTTCCAGCACATATAACATGATGGTATTATTCATACATACCCTTTTTCACAATTTTAGCCACTAATGTTAAGCTCAGCTTGTTGTCCTCCTTAGGCTTGCTTAAAGGAACTGCACTTCCTGCACCCCCTCTAGCTATGCCACTGACCTAACTCTTTATGAGCTATGAAGTAGGTGGCCTTGTTTCTGAAACAGCATCCAATATTGTTCTGCTACAACATTACCCGTTATCTATTTCACCATAAAGCCCCAGGAAATGGCTTGTGCAAAAGGTGTGAAAACATTTCCAGGGTAGAATCAACGCCCTTCCTTGCTTGTGTTCTATGCTGTACACATTTTTGAATAATGTTCAGATAATCGGCTGATGGAGGCCAGAGCTGATTGAGATTGGAGCATTTTGTTTGAAGGGAATTCTTTCCCCAGCTTTCTGTTCCCAGTCTCTTCCTATGACCTTTTGTAAGTAACTTAACCTGCTGTCCTCAGTATCCCCAGCAAAATGCTTATTTAGTGGGATAACAGTGCTTATTCTTACCTAATGGGATAATAATGCTTACCTACCTACCTCATGAGGGTGTTGTGCGGATTAATTAGTTAACGTTTGTTAAGTGCTTTGAAGAAGGTAAGCAGTACACAGTAGAACGAGTGGTTAAGCATGATTACTGCAGCAATGCATCAGGTTTGTTATTTGGACAATAAATCTATCTATCATCTGTCTGTCTGTCTGTCTGTCTGTCTGTCTATCTCATATCATTTGAGACTTAGAGGTTGAGAGGTTGTTTTTTTTTTTGACACAGAGCAATAATTCTCTCTACACTACCCTATCATAAGTTGACTTTTAATTCCTGATTTGAATGTGAGCTTGTTACTCTGAATTCAATGTATGATCCAACATGTAAAATTTCTGCACGTGAACCACATCTGGATCAAACATAGTGTATAAAACAAACAGAACCATTTCCCTTATAGTTAAAAAAATACTATCCTTTAAAAATACTATCCTTTTTTGTTATTTTACATAGTGTTAAGTCATACACAAAGGGATCACACGATAGATATTCTTTTCCTTTCAGATAAATTATATGAAACCTGTGCCTTTTAATTGGTAACCAAATTAATATTTTTAAGCCAAGGAATTAAACTGAAAGCTGTCAAAACTTTTTTAGAAATGGCAAATCTTTATATCTTTCAGCCTCTGACTATAATGATAATTCTCCTCCCCAAATTCCTGAAATCTGTAAAAATCCAAAGCATACTTAGCCTGGCATGCTATACATTTGTTGTTCCTGTTTTAAAGCAGACCCTGTGCACTTATAAAAATTGGATCCGCACAAGAAACGTGATATATTGCTGGACTAAATACCGGGACTGTGTTGGCAAGGCTTGCATTCTGCAGTGGGGAAAAACAAGGATAACACAAGTTTAATGCTCAAACTGTAACCTCCTAACCCCTGCAGTTGGATATCAAATTATTCTAAAATACAATGAAGAACATTCCTTGAATTAAGAATTAGTGAAAGAAAATGACATCCAGGACAAGTTAGAAATAAGGACATGCCCCAACACCAACCTCATTGTCAGTTACCATAAAAAAGGGAAAGCAACTTAGCAAGACACCAGCCAGGAAGTCAGGTGCTGTTTGCCAGAAATATCTTTCCCAGTTAATTTGCATTTGGCCTTATTGGCTAGTTTGCAATGTCAGCATGGACCTATGGGCAATGGATTCAGCCAGGGCCTCGAAAACATTTTTTAACTTTTAGGGTGATTTACTTCCAAAGCCCCCAGTTAGGCTGGCATAAGCCCTGGCATAAATCCTGTGCTGACTTGGAGGAATCACCAAAGTGCCATTAGACATTTCTGCACCACTCCTGGGGGAGAGTTAGGCAAGTGCACAGACATGCGCTTGCCTCCTACTTCACTATGCCAAATACATGGCCTCAGTGGCTGAATGAGTCCAGAGTGTTTTGAGGAAACAAAGTTGAGGATCAGAATGCTTCTTCAGTACCCTCCTAACAAATTGGGGTTAGGGCTTCATTTCAGGGGGGTGATGAAAAGCTGGGTGCTGCCATCTTGGAATCTGGCATGGGGTACCTTTAATGACACTTCCAGCCATCACTTCTGGACAGATGTCTTGGGTCCTGGACAGATGTCTCTGAAGTTTTGGCAGGATCCCATTGACTATGGGCACCATTTTTAGTGATGAGAGCAACACCTAGAGGATGTGTGTTGCATGGATCTGGTCACATGGTTTTGTGACTGCTTAATCTGCACTCAGTTTGCAACACAATCCACTGAGAAGTGGGTGAAATGGGAAACCACAGCCTTGTCAATTTAAGTGGTGCAAGCTCACATGGCCAAATTCACATGCCTGGTTCCACCCAGATCCATGCAGTCCATATTTTCATATGATGTTTGCTTATGTGAACCGGGCAACAACCTATTGAATTTTAGTAGAACGAGACACCATGGACAGAATATTTGGGAGGAACAAGGTAGGGCTGGAAGAAGAGCTCCTTGATTTCTGTTTCCCGTGGAGGTTCTTTAGGGTTGTCACAAGGAAGTATTAAACGTTAAAAGTGCCCTCATTAAACGTTCAGGAAACTGTCTGCTTGTTAACCATTACCATGCACTTGCTTTCTCTTTACAAAACCATTGAGGTTAAATATTAAACGCCTACAGTGAAGGACACCTGTATTTGGTGGTCCCTTTATGTGATTGTAAGGGGGGAGAAGGCTTTACAGCTGTCTAAATTAGCATAATTAAATCCACATCAATTAAAAGAGAGAGAGAGGAAAAAAAAACCCTCAATCACCTCTTTCCCCTTCACATGCAGATAGTAGCATTTGTCTAAGGTGCTGAGACACAAAGGAACTTTTCCAACAGCTGAAGACCTGCCTGAAAGGAAGAGCAATAGGATTTGTATATTGTCCCATGGTTCACCTTAACACTACTGGAAGTGATTAGTAGTGGCTGTTCAGCCTAAAGAACTCCAGCCTTATTTTGCATTTCCATTATGGTAGGGGACTGTGCATTGGGAGAAGTGCATTTTACAAGGTGCCTCTCCTTCTATGGCTCTTCTCTTCCCCCTTCCACTAATGGGGAGTAAACAAAGCCTAGCATTCTGATCAGGTCTCTTCTGATGCCACCTCCTAATTCCACATCTTTTCTTTCCCTCCCTCTCTTTTTCTACTGTGTTTTGTTTTGTTTTGCATGGGGGAAGCCCCAGTGACCCCAGGACAGCAACAAGGCTGCTCTGTGTGGTGCTGGCGAGAGAGAATTCCTCCAGATGAAAACTGACATGGGGTTCAGGGGTTAATTTCTGGAACAGGCACATTTGCATACAAATGAAAAATGATGGAATTTCTCTTCTCCTAAATTTTCAATGTCATCAGCATCAAACAGCAGTCAGTGCTCCCTTGCTGTTTGAAGAATATTCATTACTTCAGAAGAAGGGGCACCTTGTTTGGTATTAATCTCCTCTGCAGGTCAATTTGCTAAACTTCATCTGAAGTGCCATTCACTTTTGGAGTTCTCAGCTATTCTTTGTTATTTTTCATAACATGCTCTTAAGGCTTTTTTTAGTGTGTAAGTAGATACCCTTTTCTTCAGGAAAATGAGGGAAAGAAGGGAGAGAAATTACAATTTTTTTTAAAAAAGGAGTTTCTGTAATCAAATCGAGCCCATCACTTTCTTACTTTCATTATCAGAGTGTACAGCTAGAGTGGTAGTTTTGAGATATGTATATGTGTGCGCGTATGCATCTTATTTACTCAAACAGGCAGGCGTAAGAGGAACATTTAAAAGAAAAAAATCATTTTTCTTTTAAAGCAGATGCACAAAAGGACATCTGTTGTCTTTGGCAACAAGGTTACTGAGTGTCATGCCTTTAACAAAAGGTAACAACCAAAACAGTGATTAATCCTCCAAAAAGAATCTTAATGTTCTTTTGAGGGCCTTCTTCTGGAAATTCACACCTAGAAAGGCCATGACTGAGGAGGTACTTAGCAAACTTTTGGGTGTTACATCTTATTTTTCTACTTTTCCATGAGTGTCTCTAAAGGGCCCTTAGGCTCTCTTGCCCCCGGGGGCTCCATCTTTCTGTCTCAAGTGGATTGCCTGGGAGCCTTTCAAAATATGTCAATGTGGTGCTGTTGGACAGAGTTTTGTGTGTTGTCCTCGCTCATAACTTATTACCCTTCTAATTTGCCCCCTGTCAAACATACAGAAAACAGCATATCATGCACCCACTCTAAATCAGAGCCTTGTCAAGGATGGACAACAAACATATAGGGAAGAATCATAGAATCCTAGTTGGAAGGTGTCCAGTAGGTCATCTAGTCCAACTCCCTGCCTGTACCAGGAAATCCTCCTAGAGCATCTCCGACAGGTGCCTGTCGAGCCTCTGCTTGAAGATCCCCAGTGAGGGAGAGTCCACCACCTCCCTTAGCAATCTGTTCCACTGGTTGCAAACTATAATCTTCCCAAGAAATAAAGGAAAGAGAAATCAATATGAAAAGCATTTGAGCATTTTCTAGTAGATAGGGAGGAGATCAATGTTTAAATAAATTGTACTGTGCCATCTAGATTGACCATCCTTCCCAGGATCTCTGTCCATAATTCCAACTGGTCAGAAATTCAAAGTAGAGGTTGTCTGCAAAGTACAAGAGGTGTTCATAAGACCATTGACACTTTAAATAATAACAGTGAATCCCAGGAGAATGGCAGATTAGGGAATTCCTCATGAATTCTTCGTGATTCTGATATGCACAAACCACAGCTACAAATGTTAGAAACTTTAATATTTTTTTAAACATACAGGTGTCCCCCACTTTCTGACAGTTGTTTTCTGATGGTTCCACTCTTTCAACACCTTTCAGTTATACTCAGAACACATTCATTCAGCACATTCTCCACTATTTCAACCTCTCTGTGCTGGTCTAAAGGCTAAACATGTCTTCCTGATGTTGATTTGCATGTGTCATGGTGATCAAACTGTTTTTAACATTTCCTTATGACTTTCTTTAGTTAATAACCATCATTCAAATACATAAGATATTCGTTGACCACATATGCCTTTGTTCATTTTACTGTAATTTGTAATCTATTTTGGCTATGTGCTAACAAATATGCATTATTTAGGCATTTGCAAGTGATATATATGTTTCTATTTGTGGCCATTTTGGATTTGCAAAGACTAGGTTCCACTTTTCAATGGTTTTCACTTTTGGACAGTGCTCCACTCCCTAGCCCATCCAATAAGTGAGGGGTTCCTGTAAATATGAATTAGAATGTCTGCTGTATCTTATAGGGTCAATGTTAATGGTTGAATGTGTCAGCCCACAAACTTCACAGATATATAATCTTAAAGAAGAGCTCTGTGGAGCTTTTCTTAAGCACATCTTGGTCAAATCAATACCTTCACGTGTTTGTATTTTCTGGGTCCAACACAAATCTGTGATGCAGTGTAGTATGCATGCAGTACATGCTGTGAGCATATTTTTTGTTTGTTTCAAACAGTTCTTAATGCTTTCATGCACACCACATATCACCACATGCAAGTGATTACATTACACCACTAGATGTGGTGCCTCTCTTAGGCCTTACATTCTGAGAAGGAAACGCATGATGGTTTACATAAGGGATGATTGCTGCAGATTGTAGGAGTTTTGGTCCCACAGGGTGATGGTGGAAATGGTCTAATAATAATCATTATGATTGCAATAAGCTTTCAGATTCAGAGGTGGGTTTTTAGACTGAAAGGAAAATAAACAAACACCAATGTTGTTCCTGTGTGTGCTTGGTTTGGCTAATGATCACCAGGGCCACAATCCACCAAGTAGATCTGCACAAACGCACAGCTTCCATATATTTATCGGGCCTATTGAAAATAAATTTCTTGTAGGATGCCCAGGATATTTTGTGGGAAGTATTGATGTCCTGCACAAGCTGTGCTGAAAATCGACAAAAGTTTTCTTAGTTGTACTCCTCTGGTAGCTTGCTTCAGGAAAACTCTGAGTCAAATAAAAAATCTCAGTATCCAGATACCCTTTACAGACAAGAAGCTTTATATTGATTACAATCAGCTTTCACCTAATATTGGGTCATTAAATTTCACAAGGAAATAATTAGAAAATTTGGTATGATATTTATTCCAAATCCCTGCGTGCCAGAATTGTTTGACGACTGAGGAATACAAGCTTGTTTGCATCCCAGTGTGTCCTGAAATGAAAACTTCAAAGAAAATGCTCTATCTCCCAACTCCAGCTCATGAGTGTTTTGGAAATATAATACAGAAAGTCTTAACAATCCCTGCTGAGGAAAGGGCAATCTGACACCAAAAGTGCTGTGAAACTGCTACTGAAACGCTGGTGTGCAGAAATGCTTATTAGATAAATACAGCTAAGGTCTAGGAGCAAATTGCACCCAAGTCTTTTGGAAAATCCAAGTTGGACAACATCAAGTACAACTGGATGGACTTACCATCATATGTATTTCCTCTTGGTAATTTTTTCCCTTGTTGTTTGCAAGATAATAATATTTTGAGGTTTAAAACTTCTGTGATCAGGTCTTTTAAGTTCAAAAATGGCACGATAATTTTTCTGTATCTTTAATTCATGGTGGGTTAGTAGAAGTTTGCAGCTCTTTCATGTATTGAAATAAGATTGAATGAATCTCTGCACAGAGTAAACTTCCATGGAATTACCTAACTGGCTATTCCTCAGATGGGAAGAACAGGACTTGTGAGGTGGTATTCCAAATTGTATTCCAAAAAATACAAGTACTATTACTCCATTCATTCTCAGGTGGCCAGCACTGGTAGATGAAATAATTCAAACCAGCCCAAACCTGCTGCTTTATTTAGGGCCCATTCCTATGAGTAAACTGCACTATCAGAAGTCACATTCTGATAGTGCAGCATGCTTCACAATTGTCACGAACGGTGACAAGCTATTTATGGAGCTGCTGTGAGCTTCACACCAATGCCTCCAAGAAAAGCCCTGTTGCCAGTAAGTAAGCATATGGGTGGGGAGTAGGCAGGTAGAGCAGGGGAAATAAGACTGGGGCAGGGAGGGGTTGTGTCAAAGTTTGGATGAGGTGGTATTGGTGTTAGCAGAGTTGCTGATATCCTATCTCCATTCCTCGCCTTGATCCATCTTCTCTGAGTCCATTGCACCATTCAGACCTGTGCTCCCAGGCAACAGAATGAATGTTCCCTTACCTGGAAGAGTCCACTGGGATTTCTCCCTGTCCCCAACCCATGCACAATGCAGTTTACATAGGATTGGGCTGTTATTTTGAATTTTGAATTTTTTAAATTAATGCTAGGATCCTTTGGTGCTTTGAAGAGGTGTTCTGAATGCAATCAGAGCCCATGGCATGCTATGTCATGACACCCTGTGCTGCCGTTATGTCATGATGCACCTGTGACACGGAGGTGCAATCTGGCAATCTGTTGCTCCCAGTTGGCTGCGGGCAGCACATTCATGTCACAGCCAAGCGCATGCACCCTTCACAGTTGGCTAGGCACACACAGCCTGACCAGCTTTAGAGGACACCAGAGTGCTCCCTGGACTTCCACAGATGGGGAAGTCACAGAAGTGGTGGCCGCACTGGTACCCCTTTTCACTATGGTGCCCATGGCCCATAGGAACCATTCACCACTGGTGCTTTTTTAACAAAGCGGAAATGTGGGGTATAAATGTTTTAAAATAAAAATTATTGGAGCAATATATTCTATCTAAGCATGTCTCCATCATGTCATTTTCTAGTGAACAGGTTCCTTGTTTGTGCATCATGATGTCAAATCTCAAGATATCTATATACACAATGTGTACCTTCAGTGCTATTAAACTCCATTGAATCCGATTAGAGTCTGCTTCTTTAATAATAGTAATTGCGTTTTTGAGATAGAATATGATATGGCTGTAACAGGACAGACCAAATTATTGTATGTGGGCCAACATTTGTCCACTCCTGCTAAAGACCACATGGGCCAACATGAAGCATATTCAGGTCAGTGGGCCTAGTCCAAAGTCCAGAGATATGTCACCTCTCTGTGACCTATAGTTTGTAAAGAGTTCAGATATCAGCCGTTTGTTTTCTTTTGAAAGTTTAAATTCATGCCAAATGGAATACTGCTGTCACCCTATTGTATTTTTATTGTTTGTGCTTTTAATTGATTCTGTTTTTAATTAATATAGCAAGCTGCTTGACGCAGGAAAAAAAAGGTGGAGTAGATTCCCCCTTCCCCAGCTTTAGAGTACTGTGTAAGTCTGAGTCAACTTGGTAGTTTGCCCCAAACATAATTTTAGTTTCACAAGACACCAACACTAAGGAGAGACTTTGGCAGGATTCTGTATTTTCCAGATAACTCTGATAAATGTTTGTCAGTGTGCCATCATCCGCACACAGTTTGAAAGCAGAGCTGTTGAGCAGCACACGTGTTTTTCTCTGTATTTCAGGATGTTTGAGTGGTGCTCTTTTTATTCTCTTTCAAATTTTCCTTTCAGATACGCTAGTAAACTATTCTCAGATGTACACAATTGCACTTTTGACGTGTTAACGCTGAGTGGCTAACAGAATCAGGCACAGTTGATGCCTGATGATTCCACTTAATTTGGCTCTGTATAGCATCGATGTAGGAAGAGAAAACGGAAGCTTTTTGCGGCTTTTAGGCTTCACATCTCAGTGGTATAGCACCAGAACGGCATTTCACTTGCAAAATCCTGTGACACCAAGGAGAATGTATGTACACAATTGTTTAAGGAACGCAGGGTTACTGACACAGATGCCAGTTTGGTAGGGCATATGGAACATTTACACTTGCCTTTTCATTTGTCTTGCTACAGCTGGTGCTGATATAGTATGTGAAATTCAACTAGCAGGAGTGCTAATCAAGACAGAGATTCTGTGAGGATTTAGTCATTTATGTAAAGGGGAAACTATGGGTATCATTAAAAAGTAGGAGATTCTCTATGGGAGGAACATTATCATTATCAACTTCATTTTTAAACTAAAGAGGGAGAGAGAATGCCTGGTAAGTACCGTTTGAGGAGCAAAAAACCCTGAGTCTTCTCTTCCGATGTTCCAAGACTATTACATACTTAACAGCAAGTTGGAGGTGAGGGGAATTCTCAAGTGATTCTGACCTTGGAATAAAGCCTGGAAAGAAATGAATTTTATTTTATTTTTTTAGAACACTTATTTTGTACATGGAAAAATATGGCTACATACTGAGCCAGAAGGTTGCATGCTGCTCGATTAGCAATTGAATCCTATCCGCATTTACTCAGAAGGCCTGGGATATACATGCAGAAGAATGAGGTGATAGATTGAATCCCGAGGTAAAATAGTGTCACTTCAGAATGCAGGTGGAGAATGCTATGTTTGATTGCTCTCCAATTCACTAGAGCAGGGATGTCCTAATCCCAGCCCGGGGGCCAGATTTGGCTTGAGGGGAGCCTCAATGTGGGCTGCAGCAAGACACCTCCATCCCACCCGCCGGCAAGCCTTGTAATCTTCTGTATCTCTCTCTAGTACATTCTTATATGTAAATATATTCAAATTTGAAATGTAAATCATTTTTCCAGCCCCCAATACAAAGTCAGAGAGATGATGTGGCCCTCCTGCCAAAAAGTTTGGAAATGACTGCACTAGAGTTTCCTACAGCATTTATTCGCTTGTTTACTTAGAACATGCTTTGTTTAGAACTTATTTTAAGTTGAGTATGGGCGAAATCCAGAGTAACTATGGGTAGTCCTTGCTCCGGCATAAGAACAACTTACTCTGGATTCCAATATGAATTTCCCATAGGTTTTCACTAAGTGGTACAGTAACTACAGGTGCACGTAAAGTCCCTTACATGCTCCCATAGTTACTCTGGATTTGGGGGTCAGCGTCATAGCATTGTACAGAAGCACTGGTGGTCTCCAAAATCATATAAGTGACAATGATTGAGGAATGTGCCAAACTGGCACAATATTCCACCATAATAAATGTCAAAAATTAGGAGTACTCTCTGTCATATCAGTGCTTCATAAAGTTACCCATCAGATTTATTGAATATCTTTCCTGGTCTAGAATTGCAGGTTCTGTTTGCAAAATCTGGCACTCTTTTGTCTTTAACATAAAATTTTTTTCTTGTTCAACACAGAAAATGTATCATGTCCAGTGGCGCCTCACGTAACAAATTTAACTTGTTCTGGAGGCATGTTTGTTATGTTTGTTATTCTTTACGTGAAGCAGATTTTCCCATAGGAAATAATGGAAACTCAGACGATTGGTTCCACAACCCAAAAAATATTCATATAAAATATTAACTGGATGTAAAAAATGATGATAAAACACTGGAATTGAATTCAAAACATGCATTCAGTGTACATGATCCTATGAAGTCTACTTAGGCTGCAATATTTTCCTGGGAGTAAGCCCCATTTAACTCAATGGGGCTTACTTCTGGGTAGACACGATTAGGAGGCTGCAATCAAAGACACTTTCTTCTGTGATCAAAGATACTTTCCAATTGTCTCCCCACTTTCTCCTTCTCTTCATCCTGAGCCTCTCTCTGCCCTGCTCCCTTCTGGATAGCCCTGAGCTGCTTCCCTCTTCTCCATGCTGTTCTCTCCCTCTGCCCAGCAGATGCCTGGCCACAGGAGGAACAGCATGGAAGTGTTGCTTTTGCTATGGCCATGTGTGCTAGGCAGCCCTGATGCTTTTTAAAAGGGCTGCTGGCCGGTGCATCTGCCCCAACTGCCAACGAGTTTGTTCTTTACGTGAAGCGTAGTTTGTTATGTGAAGCAGATTCCTGGAGAAATTTTTGTTTCTTATGTGAAACATACTTTATGTGAGGCATTTGTTATGGGAGGTGCCACTGTACTTATTTATTTATACCCCACTTTTCCCATGCCAATGCAAGTGCCCAAGGCAGCTTACAGAGCTTTAGTTGTTCTCCTCCTGTTGTCCTCACAACAACCCTGTGATGTAGGTCAGGCTGAGAGTGAGTGACTGGTCCAAGGTCACCCAGGAAGCTTCATGATCAAGGAATAATAATCTTCCAGGTCCAATTCCCTAACCACTATACCATCCTGGTTATGATTGACGTTTTCACTGTTATAAAATCTCATTTAACAAGAACCCCCAAAGTAGGGGTTCAGCCTCTAAGATGATAGTAGCTCAGTTTTTTTTATAATAGCCTACCCAAGAATGGGCCAGTTTGGAAAACATTTCTTCTGCCTTACTGACCCCACATGAATACATGTGCACTTGTATCATGTGCATGCTCAGGCTCCTTTCATTCATTTCAGGTTAAGTATCTTAGGCTGCAATCCTTACCTCCATTTAGGCTGGCCTACGTCCCTGCATAAGTCCTGTGCAGACGTGGGGGTGTCACCAAAGTGTCATAAGGCACATCTGCACCACTCCAGGGGGAGGATTAGGTGAGTACACAGACATGCTTTTGCCTCTGTACATCACCACAAGAAAAGGAAGCCTGATGAGTTGTGTCAACCTAAGTTAGGATTAATCATTTTGGGGGGGGGGGGGGGGGGCTATCTGTTAAAGCTGGTTTTGCAGTATGAGTAAAATGGTGATTTTGTTTGAAATTAAGGAAACAAACTTGGACTAAGCTAGAATGCAGGGAAGATACCAGAATGTGAATGCACATTCTTGCATGTTTTTAAGCATGGGATGATGGTATTGATGGTATTGTCTGAACCAGCCAATGTTATAATTTAGGTGATATTTGAATACATTATTGTGTTTGTAAGAGCTTTGAGGAGATAAAAATAAATCCAGGGGACTCAGCCCTGATTGTGGCCAACAATACCACGCCAAGGCTGGCTAATCTTTAACCTAGCAGAATTATTTTGGGTCTAGCTTGGCATGCAATTGTGCTCAAGTGGCAGTGGAAATCACTGCTGCCTGCTAAATGTGTTGCACAGGTGGCTCAGTGGTAAGGGAGACTTGAACACTAAAACAAGGAGGCATCTGCTGCCTGAGGTGACTAACGGTATACTGGAAAATATTGTGTTTGGTCCCTCATGGGATAGCTGCCAGCTGCCTGTGCTTGCAGAAGGAACTGCTTGGTGATTTTGGTCTGAAGTGGATACAATGCCCTCTGTCCTTGAATTTATGGATGACATAGAGAACTTGAGGTGGTGTGTGTCCGCGTGTGTGTGTACGTGAAATGAAGGGGCTTTAGTATGACAAGCCTTGTGATGGATTACAGCCTGGACTGCTTGGAGTTTTCTCTGTCATCACTAAATAAGTAAAAAGGCCGCCTCCAACAATGCTGGAATTAACTTCAGTGTCTTGGGCATCCAGCATTGCATTGAAGTTTAGAGGAATCAGTAAATAACTGAACTTAAGCCTATGATACCCCAATTCCTAAGGCAGCAGGAAAGAAAAGCACAATAAAGGAGGCAACAGGAGGAAGATAGTTTCAATTAGTTCAGAAATAAAACAGTGGAATGTTGAATGGAGTCGGTATTTTCATCATGGTTTGTAATAGTTTAATAGTTTCTTTGTTTAACCTGAAAATGTTAATAGTGTATGGCACACTTTTTTTTAAAAAAAGAGAGTAAAATAGTGCATGACAAAGTAGGTTAAAACTGTTACTGGACAAGATATTAGCATGTAAATGTATTAGTGTTAAACCATTTACAAAACTATTGCTGTTATTAGTAATCACACTGTGATCAGGATCACTGTCAGAATGCTTACAGAGTTACATAGGCAACTAGATTATGGGCTTGCCATGCGTGATATAAGGTTCATCAATCTGGTTTTTTGGGACTAATAGAGGAGCTTCAGCAAGGATGTAGCCAGGGTTTTGGGCACGCATGGCAACATTAGTCGAAATATAACCCCCCCTCCCGCCCTGGTAGCTGGCCACGGAGCACCCAACCTGCTAATGACAGGGTGCATGCTTCCCAACTGCCTTCAGACTTGGTTTCTGATGGGAATGGAGAGGACACATGTGCACACTCTTTAGCTACCTTCTTCTGGGGGAAAACCTTCTGAGAAGGGCAGCTGGAGCACACACATGCATGCTCAGCTCCTGATAGCAGCAGAAGGTGCAGGTACATAATCCGTTCCCAATGGGGGGCCAAGTGGGTTATTTGGGGGGCCAAGGGGAGGGAAGGGGTAAGGCATCCAAAATGGAGCACTGCAACCTCCATTGCTCTGTGGTGTTCCGTTTTGGATGTCTTTCTCCTTCTCTCACCAAGCAGGAAGGTACAGTCCTGGCAAGTCAGCCTCCCTGCTGCTCCAGTGGGGCTTCTTTCAGAAGTGCACTCCAGCAGGAAGGGGGGGCTTTGGGGCTGCATGGGATGGCTACTGGACAGCCCTAAGGCTGTAGCACTACCTGAGGTCGCACATTTGGTGACTTTTGGGGATCACTGGGGTTGTGGGGAAGGGGAACAAGATTTTGGCCCCTCAACATTCATGACTCATCTGGGGGCCCATTTTGGGCCACCACAACCCCCACTTTGAAGACCTAGCATGTTCCATTTTGTAAGAACACAAGTATTTTAAACCTAAAAGTTAGGGTTAGAGAAGTGCTGTTGTCTTCCAAAAGCCTTAGGCACTTAAATGCAAATCCCTGAAGAGCAAAATTCCAAAATAGCTCTAAGAGTCACTGTGGAAGTAGATAAAGGTTCTGAGAATGGGGACCAGTGGTGGGCACCAGCAGGTTCGCACCTACTCTATAGAACCGGTTGTTAACAAGAGATAGTACATATAAAGTTTAAAAATAGCCATTTAAAAGTGGCTGCCAGATGGAAAGAGAACCGGTTCTTGATTTCTTTTATGCCCATCACTGATGGGGACGTATATGGTGACAAGTCCTGATCCTGCCAGAAGAACTGAGAGCAGCTGTGGGTGTGACAACAACACACCTTTTGTTGACAGGCTTTCATCTCCCGCTCTAAGCAACATGCACAGAACAAAAGGAGAAGAAGGAATAAACAGGGAAATAAAACCCACTTCTTTGCACTGTTTTACTGTGAATAATTTAGGAATTTTTTACAGCAATTCAAAAAGCATTAAGTCAGCCATAGTGGAAAGCTCATCAATGCTCATAAGAGATTAAAAGAACCTCCATGTTCAAAGGCTGTATACCATATTATAGGGAACTAAAGGAAACAACAGCAGTAAGGGCCTATTGCCTTGTGAACAAAGCTTTCTGCCTATGTAAGTGGCCAGGAGGGCTCATTAAAGCTCTCCTTTTTGCTGTCTGACTAGGATAACAAAAAGAGAGGGACAGTCTGACATTTGGTAGGCCACAATCTGGCTGGTGTGTTATGTAAGTCTGACAGCGCAATCCTAATCCCCAGTTAGGCCAGCACAAATCCTGGCCCAAGTCCTAGGATGTTCCAAAAGTGCCGTAAGGAACCTCTGCACCAGGGGAGGTTGTAAGGAACCTGCTGTAAGGAACCTCTGCACTAAGGATGGGAGGTTGTTAAGCCAATGCACACACATGCACCAGCCTCCCTACATAGGGTTCCCATCTGTCCTGAAAAACGGGGACAATCCTGATTTTCAGGGATTGTGTTCACATACTGGCAAGTGTGACAGAGGGTCCTGTCCCGATTTTGTGGAAGAGAATTATGGGAACCCTATCCCTACATCACTGTGGAAATGGGGAACGGGAGGAAAAGTGCTGGCCTGAATTGGTTAGGATTGCACTCTTAATAACACACTGTAAAAAAAAATAACATGATAAAGACTGTCATGAATGACCTACTTAAATGGAGCAAGCAGATAATGTTGAAAAGTAGTCTACCTGAAAAAGTGAAGGGCCCAGCCAGTTACATTCAGGTATTGTTGATATGGTAAGAACAATTCTGCTGTCCAGAGCTCACAGATGCTAATGTTTAGTGGCTGGTTTCCAACAAGCTGGTCACACAAAGTGTTTGGTAGCAGGTGACTTCCACAGCTCTGGTCTCTTTTCACCCATCAAAAGTGACACTGCACCTTTATGGAAGTGTTTACAGAACAGCCAGATGCCATGGCAGCTACCCTGAGAGGTGTCATATTCACTCTCCCCCCCCAACAGAAACGCATACCAGTGAGTAACTTTGATTACACGTCAGTCACAGCACATTAGGCAATCTTCCAGCCTGCCAGTTCTGCCGTGCCCATCTTCAAACTAAGTGTCATCAGGAAAATTGTAACACTTTGCATTAAGGGGTCAAGAGAGAGAGAGAGAGAGAGAGAGAGAGAGAGAGATTACATAGCAGTCAAGCAGCAAGTGGACTTTCAGCTTGAAGGTAAATGACCTTCCTCTCAAGGGCATATCACTGAAATATTCCTCGCTGAATTCATTGGCTGTGCCTTGCCTTTATCTTTTAACACCTGCGTCAAGTGGATGCAAGCCACTCAGGTGGAATTTCGTGTTTAAGTAGTAGATATAAGAGGAAACTGCTGGGTGTTTTTTAAGCCCCTTACGGTGTTGTGTAGTATCTGTGACAGGAAGTCACCATGGCTAAACTGACTATGTTTCGGAATGTGTATTTGCGACTGTGTAAGTACCAAACCCCGAGTTGATAGTAGCTGATGTACTGACTTCTGTTGATGAAATGAAAATGAGGTGTTTAGAACCACACAGGGCCTTTGCTCATGCAGTATTAAAACTGAATAAGAAAGCCCAGTGAAACTGTTCAGAAGATACAGTATGTTTCTGTTGCTTCTTATCACACTTTTCCTTCTGTTTGAAGAGGGCACTTGAGAGCGTTTGAAAACTTGTATTGTTTCACCAACTGCACATGGCTCAGTCAAAGCCTCTCTCGTGAACAGCAAAGGAAGAAGTGGTAAACCTTTGTCTGGACTGTACCTCTACAGACATAGGTAAAGATTCATATAATGAAAGATTATGGGTGCAAACCCTAACTTAGTCTGGCACAAATCTTCCCATTCCTGATCTTCCCATTCCTGTGGTGATGTAAAAAGGCAAGCATATGTCTGTGCACTGGCCTAACCCTAACCGACCTACTCCTCCCTCAGGAGTGGTTGGCTTATGGCACTTTTGTGATACCCCTAGATAGGCACAGGATTAGGCTGGGCTAACTGGAGGTTAGGATTGCACCCTATATGTAATAAATTATATGTAATATAATAATAAGAAATATATTGTGTTAAAATGAAGCACATGAAAGCAATATAAAGTGCATTATCTTTTGTTTTGTCATGTCCTACATTTTTCTTAATTTAGGTGATTTTTCCTCTTTTTTAGTTATGGCATTTGGTCATCCTGACAAAAAGCCACATTCAGAGGTGTGGCAGAAGGACAGGGAGGAGCAGGTTGATGCTGTGTGCTCATGCTGTGCACAGGAAACACTGAGTATATCTCACCTATATTTAAAGTTTCACTGGAAAAGGCAGTGATGATAATGATCTGAGTCCCTTATTTGAATTTTTTCAAGCTAAATCAGATGAGAATTGGAATGGAACAGTTCTGAAATTACTTTTGGAAAGGACTAGTAACTTCAGTCCCTTGTCGATTTTGAAGACTTAGTACAAGCAGCGTCCATCACACTCCCATCAGCAAACAATTCAAAGGCTACAATCCTGTACATACAGATCCCATTGAACTTGACACAATTTATGTTTGATACACTTGTATTTAAAGAGAAACAAAATGGTTAAAAGAGAAATGTCAATACATTGTGTTCACACTTGGGATTTGCTCATTAGCTCAAGTTTTCAATACTAGAAGAATGGAATGGTGTAGCTAATGATCATGTACCCGTTGCAAAGCTCAAAATGTTGCCCCTGAAGTGATGTCACAGCTGGAAGTTGTGGTATTTTTTAAAAAGGGTATTTTTAAAAAGAAAATTTTAAAAAACCTGCCTCCTCTCCTGCTCATCTGTTCACCACCATTTGCTCTGCTAATGGTACCTATTTGCTATCTGGAGTTAAAGAAGATTTTGTTGCATCTCCCCACCTCCCGCAACAACAAAATCAAATTTAATTAAGAAAAAAATTGACAACTGTGTCCCATATTGGTTAGGGAAACTGTGCTGGGGCAAAGAGGAATGATTCTTTCCCTGCTAAATAGAAGAGGAGCATCACTTAGAAGTGCCACTATACCCAGTTAGCATGATTAACTATGTTATGATATATGTATATGGAAATGAGAGCTGATTCGTGTTAACACCTTATTAGTTCTATACAGTATCAGAATTACATCTCATAGCCTCTCAGAGCAATCAGTAACAGTAATCAGAGAAATCAGCAATCAAAAATCCACTTTTGTTCCATATACTTTTGTGTTTTCATTTTCTGGTTAATTGGCCAAAACTATTGATAGAATATAGATATTCCAATGCAGTTTGTTTCATTGCATTCTGCATAAAATTACTTTCCCAACGATATATAACATCATGGTATTATCATTCATACATACACACACTGTTTTTTACAATTTTAGCCACTAGTGTCAAGTTCAGCCTGTAGCCCCCCCCCCCCACCTTTTGGCCCAGGCAACTGCACCCCTGCACTCCCTAGCTACACCTCTGGGAGAATGTTGTGTCTTTACCCCAAATCTGGTGGCTCCCCATTATGTTTACAATCCTATACATTGTGTAGGATGACAGGCTTTTGTGAGGATTCTTGTGAGGACTTGGTGTGCTGTGCAGTTGTTGTGTGTTTAAAGAGGGTCTGGGTGGGGGTGTTGTTGGGGGGGTTGTCGGGGCTGGTCTCTGGATGTCTTTTGAATTTTGTTGTATGTCTATACAATGACAAATTATTATTATTATTATTATTATTATTATTATTATTATTATTATTATTATTATTATTATTATTAGTGCTGGGGCTGGATTTTGCAGCTCTCCAGGGAGCTGTGGCTCAAAGTTTGGGAACCTTTTCTTTAAATAAATACTTGCATGACTGCCATTGCTAAAGAACTGTTCTCTTTCCCCAAATCTGTTAGCAGGCAGGTGTGCCTGTTTATCCCAAGAACTCCATAGTAAGAAACATTTGAAATAAAGTCACATAAAGTAGCATACTGTTTATATGGCACAAGATGTCTCGTGACATGGGGATAGTACATCACGGTGGGCATGAGGTCGCCCTCTCATCCCTCTCTCACCCCATGTCCTGTGCCGACCAGGGAAAGGTGCTTGTGGGAAAGATGCACAGGCACCCTTCGCAATCAGCCTTCCACACCCTATTGCAAAAGGTGTATGTGAAGTTTCAGTCCAGTTGCACATGTGCTCCTCACAATCAGCTAAAGAAGCCAACTGCGAGAGGTATGAGTGTGGATCAGCTGAAGCCACACACACATTCTTCACAGCTGACTGGGAAAGTCAGCTACAAAATGCACATGCGTGGCTCAAGCCAGGCTGCACCTGCACTCTCTGAAGCTGCCCAAGGAAGCATTTCCTGAGTGGCCGCAAAAGGCACGTGCGCAGCTTCAGCTGAGCCATGCATATGACCGTCACTGCCGGCTTCCCTGGCCAGCTGTGAAGGGCATGTGTGCATCTTCACTCAGGCTGCACATGCACTCTTTGCAACCAACCAAGGAAGCTAGCCACAAAGGTCACATGCGTGGTCTGACTGAAGCTCTGCATGCGCTCTTCACAACTGGCCAGGGGAGCCAGCTGCAACAGGTGCATTTGGGACTTTAGGCAGGCTGCACACATGCCCTTCGCAGCTGACTTCCTCCAGCCGGCTGCAAAGGACACATGTGGCTGTGGGCATCCAGCGAGGAAAGCCGGCTGTAAACAGCGATTGTGCCGTTTGGCTGAAGCCATACACACTGTTTGCAGCCAGCTGAAGAAGCTGGCTGTGAAGGGTGCGTAAGCACCCCTATGAACAGAGCGCATGTACTCTGTGCATGATGACATCATAACATCTTTCTGCCCCTGGTCGCATGTAAATTAGCCAGGTACATTAGATTCTGCTTGTGTGTGCAATGAATCTGTGTATGCCTGATATACATAGTTGTGTACAGAGAAGATGCCTTAATGAATGTCATAATAATAGAAGGCGGCTCAGGCAAA
The DNA here is from genome assembly GCA_030015325.1 of Cryptoblepharus egeriae. Lineage (NCBI taxonomy): Eukaryota > Metazoa > Chordata > Lepidosauria > Squamata > Scincidae > Cryptoblepharus > Cryptoblepharus egeriae. The sequence continues at coordinate 76,088,431 of JAREYC010000001.1, read as the reverse complement.
AGCAGTGTTGAACACTGACCAAAACTAGACATTGTGATGGTCCTTCTACAAAGTCTATAGACCACCAACAATTGTTTTGCTTCAGAAAAAGGTAGATCTGTATTTTTCCTAGAATTTACTGAATTTTCAATGAATATCTTCCATTTCAGTGGTTGCACACTCACTCACTGATAGGAGGACTCTATTCTCTGAAATCCCTGATGCATACCTTAAAGAGGAAAAAGAATATGTATTGAAAGTCTGCCAGATGCTACATCTGCCTCTCTTTGCACCTCAAAGGGTGAAGCCAAACAGCAAGGTAGTGAACGCTGTAAACCTATCAATTAACAGTGTGAGGACTACCCGCTCTCTTTGTGTCAAACAACTGTAGGTGATCTTTTTTTCCCTCCTTACCCTAGGAAAAAAACACAAAACACCTCAGACAGTCTAGTTACTAGTTTTCTAGCTGGCAAATGCAATCGGCAACACCTGTGCAACAGATACACCCAGCTGGATGAAACCGGCTGTTGATCCATCTGCAGGAAGCATCGTTTCCCTTTGAATAAGTGGCAAAGAGAGGAGATTCATGTATATCACAGTTAAGGAATCTGTTTCCTCCCACTGTTCATTATTTCTATCTTCTCTCGTGTTCATATTTTCCTCCGTCATGCTACGACCGCAGGGGTAATTCTAATTGAGACAATATGACCATAAACAATCACTGCTTGAGTGGATCTATTCTTTTGCTACTAAACTCCATGTGGTTTAACAAGGTTAAGTTGAATCTATTTTACCCTATTTAATCCCCAAATATTAATGTGGTACCTTTGGGCTTCCCAGTAATTGAATCCTTATACAGTGGATTTCAGGTACCTGTCCCTTTTTCTAATAACCAAAGCAAGCAATTTTGCCCATGACATAGTGGCATCCCTGCAATACATTGGCAGTGTGTAAATTTTTTTTTTTACAAACAGCTTCTATTATCTTTTGAATCTGCAGAAGCAACAAAGGCGATAATTATAGTCTGAAGATGTTATAGTGTTTCAAACAAGCCTACAGTGGTGGCATATTACAAAGCAAACGCTTGGTTTGCCTACAGCTTTTGCTGCACTCAAAGACATCCCAATTATGTTGCATCTTAGCAGAAAACTTCTGTTCTTAAACAGAAACAGCTTGTCTGTTCTTAGACTTCTCTGTTTTTTAATTTCTCTTGATTTTCCTGTGAATCAAAAATGGTCCAAATGGTGGATACAGAAGGAGATATTTTTTTCCTTTACATGAACTATGCTTGGCTATGCTAATATAGGTACTTTTTGTGCTGGGGAGTGATGGCAGAAGAGAAATAAATGATGAGGGGGATAAATGTATGTTGTTTAAAAACTCTTATGTACATCTGTTACTTGTCAACTTGTGATCCTCAAATTCTTGGCAACCCTATGATTTGCAATAATGGAATTAATAGGAAATGTTAACAAGGAAGACATTATATTATGAATGAGAATACTAAGGCTTCAGATATTTAGAGTTGAGTGAACTTTTGAGAAGTACACAGTGGCACTGGAGGCATTGATCTGGGGACCTGAACCTTGCAAAAACTTCAAAATGTGAGAACTAGTCTGTAATGTGTGGCCAGTATAAACTGTTCCACGGGTCAGATCATAGAGTAAATAACTATAAATGAACATCTGTGGAAATGGATGACCTACACTAGGAGCTAGACAGGAGATTGCAACCCTTTTGGATATGCTGGAGCTCTCAGGCTGCAATTCTACTGACACTTTCCTGGGAGTAAGATCCATTGAACACAGTGGGGCTTACTTTTGAGTAGACATGGTTAGGAGTATGCTCTCAGTGGCTTTTAATTAATACGGTATCTGTCCTGCAGAGAATGGGACTTGGGGCATTCCAATCCTACCTGAATGGGAGGTTCCAGAAGGTGATACTAAGGAACTCTTATGTGGTACCTTGATCAATGGCCATGACAGAGGTTCCCAAACTTTAGAGACCATAGACACTGTGTCTGATTTATGAATGCCAACAGGTGTGGCTATAATGGCACTTGGGCAGTAGGTCTTGTTCCTCCCCAAGTAACAACTTTAACCCTTTATGCACCATAGACTAATCTGCCCTGCCAGTTTTTCAAATAATCAGAAATTATGACCACAGGTGGGCCCAGACCGTTTCAGTCCAGTTCTTGGGAACCGGTAATTCCCATTTCCCCGCCGCTACCAAACCGGTAGCTGTGGGGCCCCCCAAAACCGGCTGAACTGGTTCGCTGGCGTGGCGTGCAGCAGCAGCCAGCTGGGCATCTTTTTATTTTTAAATTTGCCTCTCCTAGCGGCAGTCCAGCGAAGCGCGCCAGAAGCCTCAGCGCTATTCTTTCCCCAGCCGCTGAGGCTTCTGGGGCGCTTCACTGGACTGCCGCTAGGAGCAGCAAATTTAAAAGATGCCCGGCTGGCTGCTGCAGCCTCAGAGCACCATCCTATGTAGGTCTACTCACAAGTAAGCCGCATGCTAGTCAATGGGGCTTACTCCCAGGGCGGAGTGGAAAGGACTGCAGCCTCAGAGCACCGTCCTATGCAGGTCTACTCAGAAGTAAGCCACATGCTTAATTAAAAAAAAAATTTCTAAATTTAAAAAAAATTTCCCTTTAAATTCTCCCCGGCCCCGCCTCTGCCCCCTGACCTCAGCCCCGCCCCCTGACCCAGCCTGGCCCTGCCCACTTCTGGAGAACCAGTTGTTAGGAGAGGCTGGGCCCATCACTGGTTATGGCTCTGCGGCGGGGGGGGGGAATCCCAGACCCACAGTTGAGAACCACCTGCCTATGGTATTCCTCAAGGCTCTACTTGGTAGTCTATGTTATTAACATCTACATGAAACCACTGACTGCTAAAAATTAAAGTGAAATCTAGAGAAGATAAAGTTGCTTTTCTTGCAGAAAACTGTGACCCAGGAATTGGACTGCAGACTTATTCTGAAGGGTCTTATACTCTACTTGGAGCATCTGGTTTGCAGTTTTGGGATGCTCCTGGACTAGTTTTACATCTGGATAGTAGCTTTTACTAGTGTGCCAACTACATCTGTCCCAGGACTGAGCAGGCCTGTCTTTGCTTGGGTAATATCAAAACTGGACCACTGCCACACTCTACGTGGAGCTGCTTGTGGCAAATGGCTCACAAAAGTGTAACTACTACAAAATGCAGCCACTAGATTGCTGACTGGAACTTTTGTGACTCCATTACACCCCTATTATATTGCTGTCATTTGTTGCTTACATGTTTCAGAACACATTTGAAAGCTGGTGATAAAGCCTTCACAGTTTGCCACCTAGGTTGTTAAGAATCTCTCTCTCTCTCTCTCTCTCTCTCTCTCTCTCTCTCTCTCTCTCTCTGCATTCATCTTCCTGGGAAGTCATCTTAGAAGAAGGCTCTGCGGCATGTGCCACCTTCAATGGAGTTGCAGTTGACAGCTAATTGTGGCAGGGTCTTGTCTGATGTACTGCCCTTCGATATGAAGATAAACACAGTTTCCTTTTTGTGGTTTTTTTTTTTTTTTGGGGGGGGGGTGACTGGTTTGTGTGTGTGCATTTGTGTGTGTGTGTGTGTGTGTGTGAAAACAACTGTATTTCAAGTGACCTGTGGTTATTCTTTCTCGATGCTGCTCTGTTCTTATTATGTTTGTTTTAATTGCTTTGAAGTTGATTAACAGTGCTATCCTAAGCCTGTCTACTCAGAAGTCCTATTGTATTCAGTGGGGCCTACCCCAAGGAAAAAATATTTAGGATTGCAGCCTTATTTTGGTCTTAACTCTGTAAGCTGCTTTAAACTTTATTTTCAGGGTGGGAAGGTGAGATAAAAATATCTTAAAGATTAAAAAAATGAATCTGTTACCATGTAAGTGTTTCAGAGGGAAGAGTCTGCAGATCATGAAAGCTCATAATCATGCCCTTTAATCACAGACCTATAATCCATTCCTGGTCAACAGTGTTCAGATTTTCCATCAGCACAAAATGTCAGTTTAGGGCTGACCTTGTTCATAGGTTAACATTCACACTGAGCCATACAGCCAGACAAGAGAGAGATGGACTGGACTCTGACATAATACAACCATCACACTACATTTTTGCTAGCTATAGTTAATTCAGAATCTAGATTATGGTTTGAGCATCCAAATGTACACAAGCAAACTACAGACAACAAGCATATTTGCTTTTGTTTCTCATCATATCAGCTTCAACCTACTGCCAAGCAGCAGCCTATTGAGGGAAAGCAATCACCTTAACTGTGGCTTATCAATGATTTGTGAAATCAGATGTAAGAAACCACCGCTGGCACAAACTCTGGTTTGCAAACTTCAAATTATGCCTTCACATCCTGGTTTTTGGTCTCAGGTTCATGAGCATATAACATTAGAATTAGCCTTAATAAGGCTCCAGCCACCACAGTGTCTTCACCTATCTCTATGTTTAGGGGTTCTAGTTTTCCTGCAATCATAGCTGTCATATTGTACATCTTTTCCAGTGGTGGGCACTTACCGGTACGGGCCTACGCGCCCGTACCGGATCTTCCACTTTCCCTGCCACTAGTGAACCACCAGCAACAGGGAAATGCAAAACATAGCGGACCGATACGGTCCGCCATGTTTTGCGCCCACCGCGCCTGCCTAGAAGGCGGCAGGCTGCTTCTAGGCAGGCTCTGCACAAGCGCCGACATCGGCGCTCGCATAGCCTGTCTAGAGGTGGCCTGCCCGCTTCTAGGCAGGCTCTGCGTGAGCGCCGGTGTCGGCGCTTGCACAGAGCCTGCCTAGATGCTGGCCTGCCAGCTTCTGGGCAGGCTCTGTGTGAGCGCCGGTGTCGGCGCTTGCACGGAGCCTGCCTAGAAGTGGCCTGCCAGCTACTAGGCAGTCTCTCCCCAAGCGTCGTTGCCGGCGCTTGCGCAGAACCTGCTTAGAAGCTGGCCTGCCAGCTTCTAGGCAGGTTCTGCGCAAGCGCCGACAGCGACGCTTGCGGAGAGCCTGCCTAGAAGCTGGCAGGCCGGCTTCTAAGCAGGCACTGTGCAGGCGATAATGTCACCCCGCCCCTCGCCCCTCCCCAGTCCCGCCCCTCATCCCGCCCACACCCCCTGACCCCGGCTGGCCCCTCCCACTTCCGGCGTACCGGATCTTGGGATGGGGCCAGCCCATCTCTGATCTTTTCCCTTGCAAGAACCACGTTCGTCATGCTGATTAGGGTTTCATATGAATACAAGTTGTACTAGCACACACATTCAGGAAGATCAATTCTTGATCATGTAACTGTTGTAACTTTGTATAATCCCAACCACTGCTCAGGTGCATTGAGAAGACAACTTTCACCTGTTTGCCTTCTCTTTCAGTTTTATCTTCAACAGATTAAATATGAATCTTTCTGATCAGCATGACGATCAGAAGCTCAGAGGAAGATATAAATATTTGGTTGATGGAGCATGGACTAGAACAGTTGTAAAAATCAATGAAGCAAGTTGACATCAGTTCATATAACAGTCCCTAAGATTTTGTAGTATTTAATTATTTTATTATTATTATTTTAAAAATTTATATCCCGCCTTTCTCGGGCCATTAGCTCAACTCAAGGCAGCGCACAGTAAAAGATAAACCATTAAACAGAAACTTTCAATTAAAAACATAGACTCTAAAAACAATAAAAACAATAAAAATAGTAACCCCCAACATCTGCCTCACTGAAATGTTTTTTTAAAAATAAAAAGTTTTTAGGTTCTGCCTGAAGCTCTGTATCGAGGGAGCTTTCCTAAGTTCTAAGGGGAGGGAGTTCCAAAGCCTGAGTGCCCGCCATAGAGAAGGCCCTATGTCTGGCTGCCACATCCCTTAGTGGTGGCACAGTCAGTAGGGCCCCCTCAGATGACCTTAGGTGGCGGGTTGGATTGTACTGAAGAAGGCGGTCCCTCAGGTACCCAGGACCCGAGTCATTTAGGGCTTTAGAGGTCAGGACCAGCACTTTGAATTCAGCCCGGAAATGAATGGGCAGCCAGTGTAGTCGCTGAAGCAGTGGCCCAACAGAGTCGAACCGACGAGCCCAGCAACCACACAGGTCGCCGCATTCTGCACAAGCTGGAGCTTCCGGACTGTCTTCAGAGACAGCCCCACATAGAGTGTGTAACAATGATCCTGTCTAGGTGTCACTAGGGCTTGAGTCACCATAGCCAGATCCGAGTGATGTCTTAATACCTAATCTTAGTACTTAATCTTAGTTATGTCTTAGTACCTCATCTTTAACACAAAAATGTTATGTCTTAAGGATGAGCAGGCCATATTTTGTACTTGAACCTGGTGGAAAAACCTTGAATGGATTCACATTCACTTTCATGGGTTTCAATCTTTCCCTCTGTAAATGAAAACTAAAATGTGGTAACATCTGTGAGGTTAAATTACAGCCCAATCCTGAGTTTCTTAGTGCTTGGTGCTGCTTGAGCAGTGGCACCAAAGGGACTATCACTGTATCGAGAGGGTGCTGGGAAGCAGCCAGGGGTAACTTCTAGCCCCACATGGAGTTGGTGGAGCAGAGCTTTCCAACGTCCCCCCAATCCCTAGATGCGACACTGCCACCTGGTGGTTGCACTTACCCCCAGCAGCGGTGCATCCTCTTTGTGGGCATGACTGGTACAAGTCCAGCACCAATGCTGCTTATACACCAGGAACTGTAAGCATACTTTATGGCTCATTTATGGCACCCAGCACTGGTGCTAGGAGACTTTTGGATCGGGACTTTAGTGATTCCCCTCTATCCCAAATATACCACATATATGCAACCAAAGTTCTGCATTAGTCATACCCAATGTAGTAATGTATTGGAATTAACAATTTTGTGGAAAATGATTACATAAAGAAGAGGCCTGCTAGCTCATACCACAGCCCATAGTAGTGCAGGCCTTTGCCTATATTGGCCAACCAGATGCATCTGAAATGAAGCAAGGCCAGATGAATGAATCAGACAGAGATACATTGGGTAGATTTCCTCAGTAGTGAGATATTTTGGGTTCACAGGCCAGTCTAATTATTTAACTGTTATTTCTTGAGTCCAAATAGCTATTCTCTAAAGACATTAATGTGCTTTGGGTAAGGGCTGGACTGCCATGAAGTTACAGTGCAGGAAGTGCCAAGGGCCCACCATTACTAATTTTTTTTTTTTTTGCATTCTCTCACTTTTCTCTTGGGCTTAACTTATTTATATTTTGATTTCTTGATTGTATATTTATCCTATTTCTTTCAAGCTCTATATACTCAGAGGGACATACCTGGTTTACTTAGATGAGGGGTCAAGAGAGACAAGTGTATGCCATCCACTGCCTCTTTTACTTTAAAGCAAAAGAAGCACACTTTTGAAAAGTGATTTTTTTTAAAAAGGGAAAGAAGTGTGCAACCTTCAGCCCAGGCTGCAAGTACCCCCCACTCTTCCTAGAGTGGTATGGAATTTAATGCTAAATATATGATTTATGTAAACCTGAAGTTTGGCTTCTATAGGAGGCAGGCATAGCAGTGGTGGAGAAGTAATGTGAAGGTGGTGGCTTGTAGCCAGCAAGAGCAGGCCTAATTATTCAGACCATTGACAAAGAAGGAAGGAAGCATTTATCTTGTTCAGTGAGCTATCATTTGGCCCCCTCTGACCTACTGATATAAAAATGTGTTTCATGCTAGTGTGTCCTCATGCAGTTCCTTTCTGCAGCCAGAAATAGATGGTGATAGTTGACTGTCCACTAGACATGGTCCAAATGATCAGTTCAAACGCCCTTGCAGAGTTGTTTCCTGCTACCTTCAGACCAAGCATACTTCCCAGATTACAGCTGGTATAGCAGGTAAACCAAGCTTTTGCTTTTAAAATTACATCCGTGTTGTTGTCCGACCTCACCCGTATCTTTATAGCTATTCTTAAGTTTTCTCCGTTATAATGTTGAGAGATTACAGTTAACAGATGCTATTATTAGATTCATAGCTCTGTGTTGGTCTTCTCAAAAGACAGACTGAGATGTTGATCAGGCCATGGATAATGCAGTTGTTAACGATTTTTTTTTTAAAGGAAAATGTTAAAAGTCATTACTCCTCATTGAGATAATTCTGGCAACATTATACTGTAGCAGTGCACCTTTTGTGTAACAACAAAATGACAAAATTGAAATGTTAAAAGTAGAGTGTCTGAACAAAAGCCTGTGAAATCATTTAGACAAGATCATTGTCCTGCCATTGTAAAAGAACAGGGAAGTGACAGAATGGGCCACAAAATAGAGAGGCCCTTGTCACAATAAGGTAGAGAGGATTCCTCTTTGTTCTGTCTATCCGACTTGGAAGGGTTTTCGGCTAACGACAGAGCACCCTCCTCTGGCAGCTTGCCCAAAATGAAAGTATTCATTTTGGAGACTGGAAACCTCTTCAAACCAGGCAAAGAGCCCCCTTTCCAGAGCGATCCTCCTGTTTTTAGTACTTTGAGTGCATCTTAATGCACAAAAGCAGCAGTCTTGCTAGCACGAAAGGAATACTGTTATCATTGTTTTCTCATGTCATTGCCACATCAGGTAGTGTTCTTAAACTTCTCATTCCAGCTTGCAGTACTTTGGCTAAACCATTCTTGTTCTAATGAGAAGGTGTATGCAGGGTTGATGCAGCAGGGCTGGGTTGCCCATTTCTTCCCCTTTTTAAAAAGTTACTTTACAAAAGCCTGCTTCTTTTGCTTTTCAGTAAAAAGGGGCAGCAGCCAAGCATTCTGATCTCTGTTTTTTCATTTGGCATTTCTTTGCACCTTTTCCTTTGCAGAGCAAAGGAAAGAAGCTGCGCAGCATGAAGAAGCTGTGTGCTTGTGAAGGAAGAAGTTCTGGTATGGGCAGAAACACCTAGGAAAGAATTGGAGGAAGAGAGACAGGATATAGCTTGGGTGGAGTAATACATTATGGAAAGCACATGAGGTGAGTCTAGGGCAGTCTAGGTTAGACATGGACCCCTCAAAGAGTTTGTAAATACTGTACACACTATAAAAGCATGACTATTTTGTATTTTCTGTGATTAAAAGGAAAATAATTCTGTCATAAGAACATAAGAAGGGTCTCCATTGGATCATGCCAAAGGCCTGATGTCTCAGTAGCAAAACAATGTATGTTAATTAAGCAAATTGCATGTGCTTTAATGGCATAATTCTGCTTCTTCTGAGTTAAAGGGGGTGAGAGAACTGAGTGAGAGAAAACTATGCATGTCATTGTAATCTGAGGATCTCATGATTTACCTGTTTTGAGTTTTCACCAGGTATTGTTAGTCTATATTTAAGCTATTTTCAGCACTATGAGGACTGGAAATGTGTTACTTAAAAAAAAATCAATTGACGGCCCAATCCTAACTAAAAAATGTGGTGGCAGTGTGCAGATTCTCCCAGCTCTGACTGTCACAAAAGGACAATAAAGTGCTTGGTGGTGGTGCAAGCAGCTGGTGCACTGGAAGAAAGAGTTATTCCACATGCTGGTGAATTGATGGAGACCTGTGGAGGTACGCCTGTGCTGAGAGCAGGGGGAAGCCTGGGAAAGGGTGGAGGGCAGATGGCTGCCCTGGAGAGGGTTGGGCAGAATGAAGTGGTGACAGAACAGGTACGTGAGCAGCTCAGGCCTGGGAGGGGATTGGTGATGGCACGTGACAAAATCTGTTGTCTTCCTAAGATCATCTACCTATACAGATCAACACAGACTTGTGCCTATAATGCCACTGGCCTAAGTCTGGGTTACTTCATTGTGGCTGCTGTGGCTTACCCTGTGTCCCCTTACCCTGAGGAAACCTCCATAAGCCAGAAAACTCCCATGAGAAGCAGCAGAATCCAATCCAGTGATGTTACATCATCACATGGCATTCAGATAAGATTGGGCTGTGAGATTTTCATGCTGTGACATTCAGTATTAAATTATGTTTTCTCCCATACTGCAATAGTATAATGAATAATGGAGTACACAAAAACAAGTGGTAACACTGAAAATATATATAATTTGAGATACAAAAAATAGATATATGCTACAATCCTAAACACACTTTCCTGGGTCTTACTTTTGAGTAGATATGGTTAGGATTGTGCTTTCAGTGTTCCAAAATACGGAGCAAGCAATTATTAATTTGTAAAATTAATAAGTGCAATAAGGGGACAGAATTATGAAGGCTAGAAGATCCTTCCATGCATTCAGCATGGATCTAAAAATAATATTTTCCACTTCTGCAGCTGAGGAGATGATGATGATGATGATAATAATAATAATAATAATAATAATAATAATAATAATAATCCTTTATTATCATTGTACACAAGTATACAAATGTACACAGAATGAATGCAGAATGAAGTTATGTGGGGTAGGGTCTGGGTAAGAGACTCTTGACTGCCAAAGCACAGTTATTTATTTACCAAAAGTTAACAAATCAAGAAGAAATATAAGTACATCTCAACGTATTATTCACAAGGAGAGCCCAAGGTAATGTGAAAGTAAAAGTGTTCCCCGCAGGTTGCGTTACTATGGGTCTTGCCAACTCTAGGGAGCAGTCCTCATCCCTATTACAAAGCCAAAGAGCTGGCATTGTCCAAAAAAACTTCCAAGGTCATGTGACTGGCATGATTAAACACCAAAGGTGCATGGACCTGTTATCTTCCCACTGAAGTGGTACCTATTTATCTGCTTGTGTTTACCACTACATACTTTTGAACTGTAGCCGGGCAAGGGACAGGAGCTCATTGTGTTTTGCAGTACTTGGGTCTCAAACCACCAGTCTGCTGACCTTCAGGTCAACAAGCACAGCATTTTTAACCACTGAGCCACTTCAGCTGTTATAACATACATCAATTTAATAAAAAGTGCATAAAATAATTATGAACAGCATAGCAGGAAATAGCAAGACCTAATGATTAAACCGTCAAACAAAGAGCAAGTTGAATGGATTCTCAAACAGAAAAAAGTTTTAAACTTGGGTTAGAAATCCGAAGAGGAGAGGGGGCAAAGTGGATCTCTTGGGTAGGGAATCGTACAGTCTGAGAGTGCTGTGGAGAAGGCACTATATCAGTGCCAGTCTAAGACGTACTGGTGCCTGGGCAGCATCTCAAATGTTGCCTCCTTACTTGGTGATGCTCCTTCCTCTCTTCCTCCCACTTCCTATATTGGAAAAGGAAGATGGAGACAGAATGAGTAAGAGGAGCAAGTGGGAGTCCTCTGCAGCCTGAGGCAGTTGGCCTTGTGGATGGGCCTGTCCGGCCTTATAATTTGTTTTTACCAAATGTGCTTTGGTCAATAGTGGAACAAACCAATGAGGCTTTTTGACTGCACTTATGGGCAAGATCACATAGGGTGGAAATGATCCTTAACATAGTGGTTCTCAAACTTTTTGGTCTCTGGGGCCATTTATACCTCTAATCGGAGTCTCAGGGAGCCTCATGTGCAGAGTTGCACATTGTTGAACAGATGGTGGCTGTTTATGCTGGGCTTGTGAAGGCCCTGAAGGGTTCTCAGGAGCCCCAAAGCCCCTAAAAGCACACTTTGAGAAATGCTACCTTAAACTATCCTGTCCTTAAACCATTTAGGACTTAGTAGTTAATGACTAGTACTTTAAATTGCATCTGGAATCAGAACAGCAGCTAAGGAAGAAGTACTAACAGGATGATACTATGTCAGTCTCTCTATAATATCCTCCCATTCACATTTTTTTTATTCATCTCCCTTTAGAAATGAAGGGAAGCTGTGCACAATCCTGCATTCGATTCCATTTCCGAACCCCACTGACTCACATGGGATGAATGGACATGCTGCAGTTTGAAACCAAGCTGGTAGCCCCACATTTTGCCCCTTTGTAACATGCTTGTGAATTTATCAAGCCACCTGTGCTGGTGCCACAAGAGTGTAAAGGGGAAAGTACTTTTCCAAAATGATCGTCTTTCCCGAGCCTCAGCATGCAAAGCATCAATGAAACCGGAGCCTTGCCGTGCGTGGAAAGATTGGGCTTTCCCGATTGTGCCCTAGATGACAAGTGAAGGCAGCTCTAGGCTTTGTCCTAAAACTCCATGAGGCATGGGCAGCCCAGGGGCATTATCTTTGATTAGCCCTGCTTTGCTAAACAAACAGGAACATTGGATTGCGATAACAGCTTAAGCAACAGACCGAATACTAAATGCCTGCAGTGGCGGGACACTTTGTTGAGCAATATACTGTACAAGGAGCTTTTGTTATAAGTGTTGACCCAAAACATTTGGTCCATTAAAAGAGTTACAGTCGCAGGGACTCCTGGCAGCGATCGTTTTAATGCAGGAGCTGAGTCTCGGTGTAAAACAAATGACTTCAGACATAGCAGTAAATGGGCAAAAACAACAGCAGGAAATGGTTCTGTATACAATACAACATAAACCAGCCACCTACGCACAAGGGCCCAGCTCTGAGTAGTAGGAGGATGAGTGCTGAAGACTATCCGTTGCATCAGGTCTTTGCCTAATGTTGTTTCTCAAATATTGGTTGTCCAAACTTCACTTGTATTTTGGAAAAGTAACTGTATATAAATTTTGTCTTAAAAATATTCTCCTGTCCAAAAATACCATTGCTGATTGAGTTCTGCATGCTATTTTGATAAATCAGATTCACTTTCTGTTAATTAATTTGGATATATTAGCAGTGGCATGATCTGCTCTAACTGTGGATCATCTCTAACTTTCAGTCAATCTCAAGTCATTCCTTTAATTTCACCTCGGGTATATTTTGAAGCATGAGAAATCATCCTAATGGCATTTAAATGTGTCTCTCTCCCCCCATTTTAAGATTGGGACAACTTTTAAAAAGTGTGCCATTAAAAATCTGCTTATTGAAACTTTGTCACTGTTCAAGGCATAGGTCTCCCAAGGAGTCATCCATCTAGGCACTTCCCAGACCTAGTCTTGCATAACTTGAGCTAGGTAATGCAGAGGAACAGAGGAAGATGCCTTATGGCGAGTCACACCATTGGTTCATCTAGTTCAGTATTGGCATCTAGTAATGTGGCTTGAACCTGGAATTTGTGGCTCTGCCACTAGAATCTGGAATCTGTGGCTGGAATCTGTGGCTCTGCCACAATCTTGCATTTGCACTCTTAACCTACTGCACCAAATTCTCCTCACCTTCTTACGTGGCAAAGGTTTTTAATAATCATCTTCAAATAGCCACCTTTGTCTGAACTGGACTGGGACCAGATGTGGCCAGTGGCAAGCCTCCATGCCGCCTGCAACAAGCCTCCTCCATCTGGCCCTTGGTCAAGCCATGTAAACCTCCTAGGGTAGTCTGAGGTCTGGGGAAGTTATATGCACCTTCGCTCTGAGTGTATGAAGTTGCTTAGAAGATCTCTCTGTGTTAGAAAGTGTGAACTTTATGAACTGATTTGACATCATTCATTCATAAGTTCAGAAGTGTATCAAGCACAGTCTGTTCCCATGGCACGCCATGATGTCATTACATCCTACATATCCACTGTAGTGACTCCCCCTCACTGGCAATCTGTTGATCTCAACTGTCTGTGGACAGCACATGCTTATCCCAGCCAGGGGCACTTGTATCTTCCACAGAAGATACAAGTTGGTCAGGCAGCAGAACCTAACTGGTGTCAGAGGAGACCTGAGGTCTCCATGAACTTCCCCAGATGGGTATGCTGGTGCCCCTTCTTGCTGGTCCCCCTGGCTCCTGCCATGGCAGCCTGCAGAACTGTATGCCACTGAATAAGTTCCATCTCTAATATAGTCGTTTATTTAAATGTGTATAAATTTATTCAAATTTGAAATGCAATTACATTCTTTTATCCAGCTGCTGAAACAGTGTCAGAGAGATGACATGGCCCTCCTGCCAAAATGTTTGGACACCTCTGATCTAGAATGTAAGTTCCTTTTAGGAAGCCTGAAATATGCACTATACTACTGCTATGCATACCCATAGGGCCTGTTCATCTGCAGATCCAGTATGCATAGATTTGCTTTTCTGTGAATGCTGGATCCCTGTATCACTATCCCAGCAGACCTCCCAGATGCAATGGGAACCTTGTTCTGGCTAGAACAAGGTGATATGGTTTGTGGCTTCTCTGATGCTCAGAAGGACTTGGAACAAGACTGGAGTCTCAAGTCATTATGAAGTCCAAGTAAGCTGAAAAATCATAGATTTAATTACTGTATCTTTTTTGTATCTGTGGGAGATCCAGGAAAGTATCTATGGATACACAGGCACCACCCAAACACCAGTACTCCACATATATTCCCTATTTTTTATTTATTTTTATTTGTTTATTTGTTTATTTAATGTATTTATACCCCACCTTGCTCCACTATGTGGACCCAAGGCAGCTACAACAAATAAAAACAACATACTGGTAATACATAACACGATAAAACCATACATGTACAAAAATTTAAAAACATTTAAAATTTAAAACAATAATTAAAAACCTACCTGCCTCAATTAAAAGCCCTGATAAACAAAAAAAGTTCAGGACCAAACCAAAAACCCATAGGGAGGGAGTTTTCCTTTACTCTAGGGGGAGTTCCAGAATTTGGGTGCAACCACCAAGAAGGCCCTGTCTCTGACAGGCACACCCTTCACTTCTCTTGGTGTTGGCACAGTCAACAAGGACCCCTCAGATGACCTTAGGTGACGGGTTGGATTGTATGGGAGAAGGTGCTCCCTCAAATACCCTGGACCAAAACTGAATAGGGCTTTATAGGTCACAACCAGCTCTTTGAATTTGGCCTGGAAGTAAATGGGCAGGCAGTGAAGAAGCTGACACAGCAGCCCAACAGAGTCGAACCGCCAAGCTACTGGAGTCGACCACACAAGCCGCCACATTCTGCACAAGTTGGAGTTTCTGGACCGTACTTACATATGTATTCCCTATTAATTTATCCCAACTTTCTGTTCTTTTGTTTGATTGTTTTTAACATACCCATGTGCTTCTAAGTTGGTGGCAGACCAAATCTGTAAAGGCAGGAGTAAAAAAATGTTAACTGACAAAAATCATATTTAAATTAGTCTCCTTCAGTCACATTAAAAGGCCCTGAGGGTACTATAGACTATTTCACCTCAGGCTACTCTAACAATAGCTGTTGTCCATGCAGCTAAACAAAGCAAATCACTCTTTTTCCACCCCCCAGCAAGAATGCATTAATTCAAATCAACCTTTTGCAAAATAAATATTGGTCTTTGGCTGGAGACCCATGTCCCTCAGTTCTTCCCAGGGGGAATTGGACTGCTTCCAAGCAGTCCTCTAGGAGGAGAGGGTCAGCACAACCTTTATTTACAGGAGAACATGGGGAAGCCTTTCCATTAAGTGGCCATTCTCTTTAAATTACATTGCCAACTGCGCCTATGTGCATGTCACTGATTTTATGAACTCCTGTTCCATGATTGCCTAATAACAAATAGGAGAGGCTGCCCATTTTGACCTCTGAAGCCTGCTCAAAGTCATTGTGAGCTATTATTTGAGTAGCTTGAGGTGAAATAATGTTCAGCTCAGCTTCCTGGAGCTGCATTTGAAATGCAATTAATTGACTGCTGTTAGTTGTCAATTAACATTTATTATCAATTAGTTCATCAAATTGATTAGTTGGCAGGGCCTTAAAGCCTAAATGCACTCCTTTCCATTATAAATATGTCTATAAGAGTAAAAGCAACTTGCTAATTGATGTCAAACTGAAACTGCTTGTGTTGGTCAAGACACAGTCAAGCACATTGGGTTTTTAAAACCTTATTAAAACAACTTTGCAGGGGGAAAATGCAGCTAAAGTTTTTGAGAAAAGGTGTGCTGCATATTTAAAGTACAGAGCAAGAAAATATTAGCTAGCCAGTGGTTAGAAGTATTGATAAATATTTTATTCTAAACTAGAGCTGTGGTGATTGCTGAGAAGGGTTTCTTTGTGCACTATGTTCCTTAAGCTTCCTGTTTTTCCCTTTAAAAAGTTAAGTGTGAATACAACAAACAGCTGCTTGAAAACACTAGCACCATATGTTGAAAGGGAGGGGGAAAAACAGAGTGATCAGAAAGATCACCCCCTTCCTAGGGTAAGATATCTTGCCACCCAGGCTAGTTGCTATCAATAAAGCACACATAGGGATGGATGCTTTGTGAAGGTTTCATAAGAACTACTTTACTCACAGTGGTATGCATGAATCTTCTGATGTCCTCAGAAAGTTACTGCACTTTGTGACTGTTTTTATTGTGTGGATGTCTGGTGAAGATGGGCCTGGTGTGCACCAACCTGGCTGAGCACATCCTGCTTCACTGATGTTCTGAAGAAGAGAAGGTCAGACAAAGAGGAAAGGAAGGAAACAGTGTTAAGGACAACACTGCCTGCAAGAACCACAGGGGGGCAGGTGATGAGGTCTCAGGTGACTGGCCCATACAGTGCTATCCAGAGTCCTGCAGGCAGTGTTGTATCCAAACTCCAAGACCACATAACAGGGATAGGACTTGCCACAGTTCCCTGGTGATTATAAATTTGTGCCAACCCCGAGTTTGTTATAAGGCAATGCCTCTAGAAATGATTTCCTTTTACCTTCATCAGTCTATTTGTACTCTACAGCCTGGGATAGATGTACCTTCC
The DNA here is from genome assembly GCA_030015325.1 of Cryptoblepharus egeriae. NCBI lineage: Eukaryota > Metazoa > Chordata > Lepidosauria > Squamata > Scincidae > Cryptoblepharus > Cryptoblepharus egeriae. The sequence continues at coordinate 76,071,855 of JAREYC010000001.1, read as the reverse complement.
TGCAGGTTTTTGTGGTGTGAATCCCTTCCTCATTCACATTTCCGACAACCATACGTACCTGCTCCAACTTTACTTGGCATTTTTGTTTGCTCAGAGTGTTCAGATTCCTTCTTAACTTTTTTTGTTTTCCTAGCGCTTGGCATGATTATCCATTTTTTGCTGCACACAATATAGAGCTTCCCTGTTCATCATCCATGGTGAATGAGTACTTGGCTGCCCTGTAGGAGAAAAGGGAAAATGGGAAAAGAATATTTATGAGAATAAGTATTTATTTGGTGTCATTTTTTTCCAATCTGTTTGTTTTAAAAAAATTATTCTTTTGAAAAAAGGATGTTTTGTTTGAACTCAGAAAAAGAAGCATGGGGGTAAGCTGGGGGCTAAGAGAAATAGTTTAGTGCTGACCACAAAAGCCAGTTCATCTGGATAGCCAGTCAGGGCAATGGGAGGAAGCAATTTTGTGAGATGACCTAACTATTCAGCATTCTGTGAAACAGTCTCTTTGCACTCCTTTGCACTCTTTGCACATTGCATAACACTTTGCAATGAGTATTATGCACTCCAAATAACCAGGTTGTTGGTTCCAGACTCAATTCACTTTGGAAGTCCACAATCTGTCCCCAAAGTGGTCACTGTGGAGCAATATCCAGCTTTCCTCTAAAGCAGGGGTCTCCAAACCCTGGCCTCGGGGCTAGATGTGATCCATGCCAATCACTTAACTGGCCCCCAACCAGAGTATGGTCCTTTAAGAGCCTCTGACCTGGTTGACCAAACATGCCTGGTGTTGTGATGCCAGGATAGGGGACTCAAGTGTATGAGTTATTTCTGTGTTGTCTGTTGGTGCTTATAGGACATTTGAGCCCATTTATTCAGTAATCTAAGTTACATCTCGAATGTTTAATTGAAATTTTATATTTAAATTTGTTTTCCAGCCTTCGGCACTGTGCCAGATATTTGTGGTGTCCCTTTGGCTGAAACATTTGGAGATCCCTGCCATAAAGGTTTACAGATTTGTTTCAGGTATCCGCTAATGAGGAAACCCACAGTGGTGCAGGAGCAACAGAGATGAGTCTCTCTAAAACTTACTTTTTACCCTACAGTGCATGGATTATATATTTCTACATCAGCACGTGGGTATGGAAGCTCTATCCTTCCATGAAACAACTGCAGTAGTGCTATTTAGGTGTGATCATCTGTTTGATCCCAAAATGTAGAAAGTTGCTATGATTCAACGGCGTGTTTTCATTCTCTCTTTTGACAGGTAGTGGGAGAAGGGGAAAAGAACTTTGAAATATTATGCTTATACATAATAAGAATATTTAAATACTAATAATATTTAGAATGCTTAAAGAATACTTAAATACAATATGCATACTTATTCTTATAAGTATTCTATTCAGCCTCCCTTCTCTCTTACAGGGCAGCCAAGCACTCTTTCAGGGATGATGAGCTGGGCAGCCCCTCATTGTGTGCAGAAGAGCAGATGCTGAAGATTTTGCAGGTGCGATAACATTTCTGTCGAATTCTCAAGGGAAATCTCCCCACCTTCTGTGTGTGCTTCTTAGGCGTGAGTGGCACGTTTAAAAAACGGGCAAAATGTTTGGTTTTTACAGACACAAAATACCTGACTTTGAGGGCTGTTAGTTTCCCTTGCCTCTTTAGAAAACTAGATTATTCCTTTCTGCCCCCTCCAAAATTAAAAAAGGACAAAACACCCTGTGACCTAAATATGGCTGAAAGACACAACATGTGACCCGCTTAGTGCTGCCTGTCATGGCCTGGAGCCACAGCAGGAACTCTATTAGTGGGAACAGCACAGATGCTACCAGATGGCCAACATATTGTCCAGAGATGACCCATGTATAATTGCAGAAAAGTTCAATACATTCAGGTTTTGAATTTAATTGCATTGACCACCTTAGCTGCGGCTGCACGATTTAATGTATTTAAGGTGGAAACTTGCTCTCCCAGCATAGGAGAAAAGCCTGGCGCTTTTAACTTCACAGATTTGTATTGTTCTATGCAATTTACCACCTGAATGCACAGATGTGAGGGAGACTGCAAGAGAATCAGAAAACTTCCTTCTCTGTCCTCCCTCACTTCTCTTGATTCAGCAGCAAAACTTTCTCCTTTAGAGAAGTGGTGGGAGGGAAAGCTTATGAATTGACAACGTTCATAATCAGATCATTGTGACACACACAGTGGTTGCGTATGGCTCACTTTTTATATGATGAAAGTCACTGGATGACTTTAGGAAAGGGATTAGATGACTTGATCTACTTTACAGGACTGTTGAAAAAATATCTTAATTTACTGAAAAAAATATCTATACCAAAAGCGAGGCTGTGTTTGGGTATGAACCGCTGAATCTGAACACTTGCAGCTGTCTACTGATTCATCCAGTCTACTACTCCGATCGGTGGTGACTGTTATGGGATGAGATGGGGATTCAGATTTGTGTGGAGCAGAACTTGAAGCAATGCACTGAACCATATGGCTTCCTCCCCAAAGTCACAGCTCTCACCTCTTCTGCCACACAGAGAGAAAAAAACCAACCACTTTCTGTTCCACATACAACAGCTTTGACCAATTTCAGCCAGAACTTTCCTATATATACACAGTATCCTTTTAGGGGGAAAAAGGCTGAAGCAGCAAATTGTGCAATGTTTATGTTGGAGCAGATCACCTGGAGAATAGTGGATTAGTCCGAGGTGGTGATGCTAATGGGTGATACTGCTTCTCCTCTATGTGGGCTCAAATACATGTGTGTCCATATAGATGTGTGCTTACTGTGAGAAGCAGCAGTATACACAACATAAGGATACACACAGTGTAACCATATGTTCTATTTTTACAGGACATGACCTCTTTTTTAGTCTTGTGTCAGGGAAAACAATCTTCATTGACCTTTTTCTTCCTTGTGAGTGGGCAGCATGTAGCCTTCTTATAATTTTTATATAATTGAACAGTCACTCACTCACTCATCAATGCCTCACCAAAACCACGAGACCTAGAAGCGTGAAATTTGGGGAGGGTTTTCCTTCTGCGACAGAGGCACCCACTAAGAACCGTTTTCTTTGTTTCAGTCAGAAGGGAGTGAAAAGGGGCACAACGCATTTTCCTCCCTATACATTTCATTGAGAATCCCTGACTGAGCGATGCTCTGCCCCAATCCCTGACCTAGAAGCGTGAAATTTCTCAACATCAAAGGAGGGTGTTCCTTCTGTGACATCAACATCCACCAAGAACCAATGTTGAGAAATTTAACCCTTGAGGAGCTGATAAGGGGTGCAACATGTTTTTGTCCTATACTTAACATGGAAGACTGACCAATATCCAGCTAATTTGGTGCTCGGTGCCTTGTGCACCAGAGAGATATTGTTCAGGAGAAGGGTGTTGTGCATGGGGGGTTGCACTGGGGAGGATGCTGCGCATGGGGGAATGTTGTGCATGAGGGGGTGTTGCGCCAGGGGAATGATGCACATAGGGGTATTGGGCATGTGGGGTTGATGCAGATAGGGGTGTTGTGCATGGGGGTGTTGCCCATGGGGGGAAGTGATGAGCACAGGAGGAGATGGATGCGCATGGGGAGATGATGCTCATGAGGTGGATGGGGTTGATGCTCATGGAAGGATGAGTTTCAGTGGGGAGATGGTGTAGGGGGGGATTTTACTCCAACACGAGTATGTTTTTGCTAGTATATATAAAAAATAAATTATATGTCATAGTTTTAAATTAAATAATAAGTAATATAGTATTTAACAACATGAAAGCAATATATGACTGTTTTTAGCTTTTATTTTGTCATGTCCAACATTTTTCTTGGATATCCTACATTTTGGGAAGCCTTGTCCTCTTTATGGTCACCCTGAGATACACAGAAAAAGATGTTCCTGATGGGTATTGCCATCCTGGATACCTACCTGTGTACTGACACAGTCCACAGTATAGAACTTCATGATCCAAGATGGATTGTGATCCAAGGTGGACACCCTATGACAGTGCTCCTTAGACAAAATATCATTCAATATGTAGTTGAACCGTTTGACAGGACTGCTCAAAATAATAACTGCAAATAACATTTTTTAAAAATCTCAGTGAAAATGGTTTTGTTTTAGGAGTGGATAATTTTAGTCAGATCTCATCTATAATCATTCCATCAGAAATGTTGTTTTAATTCAGTTTGTGTACATGTCTGAAAAATCAGGCTCAGAACAGAAATGGCTTCCACAATCTTTATACGTAATTGAAATTGCTTCTCATGGAAACTTGTTTTAGCGCCCTTTATGCACTACATGCTTTAGCTAATCAAATGCAACCCCTACCACAAGTGTTGTTGATTTGATCATTGCCTCTTGAAGGCTTTGGACCCCCTGCCTGGTGTGCATGTGAGGGGGATATTTTGGTTCTATATAAGATGATGATACTCAACACGGTGCTGATGAAAAACCTTCCAAGTAAATAGTGTAGAGTCTACCCTGTAAACCTTTTGCAGACAAATCCTTTCATATGTCACCACCACCAAGTCCCCTTTTATTGCTATTTCTTTTGAGAAGCCTGCTCTCCTTGTTATTTGGTTTGAGCAAGATTGGCCATTGTTTGTCATTCACATCACTTTTCTTAAGTATTCAAACTGTAAGTTGGACAAGTAGACCATGGAAATTTGCAGTTTCATTTGTTTACCTTCCCATGTAAGTAGGGCTGTGTTTAATTTTCAGCTTCTAGCATTAGAAACAAAAGAGAGAGGTTCTTTTTAAACAAAAACTGTTTAGCACGCTCAGGTCATGCTAATGTTTCTCATTCTGGTGTGTTCACTGCATGAGCGAGCTGAATTGTAGGTTGTAAAGATGGCCACTTCCACATATTTGATTTCCTGGTGGAAACATGGCAACCTCTATACTTTATGGTCACAACATGGTGGCCTCCATGCACTTTATTTCAATGTCTTTTCTATAACTGGACAACATTTTGTTTTTAATGTGATGGATTAGACGCATGCTAGAGGCTTGCTAGAAATATTTCCTCCCATTTGCTATTAGAAAACAAATGCAGCTTAGCTTTTTTGTTTAAAACAAGCAAATGTTAATTCCAGAGTTTTGTTTTTTTCTGGATGCGAAGCTACCAAAGGCTGCAAACTTGGAAGTTCATGAACAGAGGCAGGACTTAGTATGGTGATTTTGGGAAGGAGTAAACTCAATCTAATCAGTTTCCTGGCTTTTTAGCACTCAGAAACTTTACCTGATATAACACCATTTTGTTAAGTAAACCACTAGCTAGCTGTCAGTATTAAGCAGGGGTACTCACTGCTACTGAATACCAGCGCCTCTGTGGTGAGTACTAGCACCTCTGTGGCCCCACGCAGACGTACCTATGATTACAAATAACATCTTCAATGTGACTACCCCCACATTTATAACATCTTCATGGTGAGTACCCCCACATTTATTTCTAGAAACAAAGCACTGGCAATAAGTGTGAAAGTGGTCAGAAATAGTTGTTCTACAGCATAATAATATGTGTGTCTACTCAGAAGCAAATTCAGTTGTGTTCACTGGGACTTAGGGCACAATCCAGAGTAACTACAAGAGCACGCAAGAGAAAATACATGCACCTGTACTTACTCCACCACTTAGTACTTAGTGAAAACCGATGGGAAATTCATATTGCAATCCAGAATAACTTGTTCCTACTCCGGCGCAAGGACTCCCTGTAGTTACTCTGGATTTCACCCTTACTCCCAATAAAGTATGTATAGGATTGCAGCCCAATTGTAGCATGATTTACAGTCTCATTTTTCCATGGTACCGCTGATGACACACCAGTCAGGATTGCATCAGTTAAACTGGAAATTATGCATAAGATGCTTTATAAGATGGTGCATAAGAAGGCCTTACCAGTAAGCAGAGAGTTGCAGTAGTTAGCCATATCAGACCTCCCATGTCCTTTAAACATTTCTGAGGGCATCATCCTTTCCAGCATTCATGTACCTTTTTAAGTGGGGTGTGTACTACATCCTACAGACAAGGTGCAGTCACTGTGTCCTCCTCCACAAGGCAAGGGAACTTTTGCTTCCTTTCTTCAGGACTGCATTGAGGTTGCTTCAGCGTTGGATAATTGGGGAAGATTGAGGCATCAATCACGTAGCTTTTGTGACTGGCCGCAGAAGAATACAACCCATGATTTCATAGAAACACAGTTATATCATACAATAGGAATAGGGTCCACCTAATGTGGTCCAAATGTTCTTGGGGATAGGCTATAAGACTATAAGATGTGACCAGAGGATGCAGGTGTGTATGACCCCCAGAGATCTCTGATAATTCTCTCCAGTTTCTATTTGTTTTGTTTTTAAGGAATAGCAGCTGTAGGAGAGCTCAGTTTGAATCACAGCCATGACCCTGGAGAAGGCTATTTAATCCATTTCCCAACATTATTTTCTCAGGGAAAATTGCTCCTCTTCCCCAACCCCAGAAGCTGCTTTCTGCCCTAAAGATAAATATTAAGACACACAATGTAATGTGGTGGATGTGTATAACAGTATCCTGTTATATTTTGATGTTTAAAATAAAAAGTAATTTTGGGAGGCTTCCAATACGAGTGGAGTGATACTGTGGGAACTCTCCCACCACTATAACTCTCCTCTTCCTCAGCTGCTTCTGGAGATGGATTCAAAGCAGTTGGAAGGAAAAAAAATCTTTGGGGAAGGGTTAAGCAGTCCTTTGCTGCCATTCCTCCACTGGTAACCTCCCGTGGCTGCTTTTCATATCTCAGAAAGTTAAAAGTCAGGAGATCTACTGTATCTACTGCATAGCATCCAGCTTGGCCCTTAGCCCACTATGGCTGCAATTCTAAAGACACTTTCCAGGGAGTAAGACCTGTTGAACAAAATGGGACTGACTTTTGAGTAGACATGGTTAGGATTGTGCTCTATGTCTGCCAGCACCAGCCCCAGCAGTGAACACAACATTTTTGCTATTTTCTCTGCTGAGTCAAAAGTTGGCAGTCTTCACCATCTTGGTTGTGCTTGTGTTCTTCAAAGTGAAACATTTCTCCCTTTCATTCTGATGAGCAGGCCTGATAAAAATACTTTTGTGGTCTGTTGTCAGGCAGAAAAGGAGCTACCTTTTACTGAGTCATGTTACTGGTTAATCTAGCTAACTTTGGTCTGTACTGATTGCTGGTCGTTCCCAGCCATGTGTGTGGAAGTACCTGGGATTGAACATGGGACCTTGTGCACTACCATCAACCTCCAATACCATCCCCTTAAAGTAAACCCTTAGAAGTGCATATCAAAAATAATAAAAGATTGCATTTTCCATCCTCTGGTGCAGCAAACTTCTGTGGCTCATTTGAGTATTGTGGTGTTAGGTTGACAACCAGGGTCTCATTTATGCTGATTCAAGAGCAGCCAAACTTGGTACAAATTGACTGCTTCCTTATTTGTCCTTCTTGATGGATCAGAAATAAGCAGGATTGAACCATTATAGTTTTCTGTTCATGCTGTAAGCGTGTAATTCTGGCCTTTGCAGAAAGGAGGGGAAATATTCTTAACTGAAGGATAACCTTTTGAAAGCTATTGCTTTTCATGACAGTTTTCTTCCAAAATGAATTATTAGTTTTGTTCTAAACTGAATTTTTATTCTTCGAAGACATGGAATATATTTTGCTGTAACAAGAGGTTACCAGAATATGGAGAACAGGTCTTGTTAAAGCTCTTGCGACAATCACACTTAAAACATTTAACAAAAAGTTCTTCCTGACATTGTATCTCCTGAGTCTTGCTAAGGGTTGCTGAAAAAGCAGGGCAGAGATTAGAGGATTCATACTTACAAATGAACTTCTAAATAGCCATAGTCTTAAAACAGTGTATATCATCCTCTGGATCATTAACCCAATAGGGTTGCAAATATTCTTTGGAAAGGAGAATGCAGTGATGCCTCATGTAACAAATTTAATTCGTTCTGGAGGCATGTTTGTTACGTGAAACGTTCTTTACGTGAAGCAGATTTTTCCGTAGGAAATAATGGAAACTCAGACAATTGATTCCACAACCCCCAAAATATTCATATAAAAATATTAACTGGATGTAAAAATGATGACAGAACACTGGGATTGAATTCAAAACATGCATTCAATGTGCATAATCTTATGAAGTCTACTTAGGCTGCAGTCCTAAAGACACTTTCCTGGGAGTAAGACCCATTTAACACAATGGGGCTTACTTCTGGATAGACATGGTTAGGAGGCTGCAATCCAAGACACCTTCAAAATGTCTCCTCACTTTCTCCTTCTCTCCATCCTGAGCCTCTCTCTCCCCTGCTCCCTTCTGGCTACCCTGGGCTGCTTCCCTCTTCTCCACTGCTTGTCTCTCCCTCTGCCCAGCGGACACCCGGCCACAGGAGGAACAGCATGGAAGTGTTGCTTTCACTATGGGCAGGTGTGCTAGGCAGCCCTGACGCTTTTTAAACAGGCTTCCGGCCAGCGCGTCTGCCCCAACTGCCAACAAATGTGTTCTTTACGTGAATCACAGTTTGTTATGTGAAGCAGAATCCTAGAGAAATTTTTGTTTGTTACATGAAACATACTTTACGTGAGGCATTCTTTACATACAAAATTTTTGTTTGTTACATGAAACATACTTTACGTGAGGCGTTCTTTACGTACAAAATTTTTGTTTGTTACATGAAACATACTTTACGTGAGGCGTTCTTTACGTACAAAATTTTTGTTTGTTACATGAAACATACTTTACGTGAGGCGCCACTGTACTTACATCTTTGCCTCTTTTCAAGAGCTGGTCAATACAGGGATCCAATCCAGTAGTGGCACTGCCTTATCAAAACTGAGTTCTGGATATAATCCTGCAGAGCCATTTGTCCCACATGGCTAAGGCCCTATTCAGGCTGGTACCTTAAAGGGTTCTTGTGAAGACGCAAATGGTAGAATAGCAGCATGATTAGTGGAGAGGGTTCTGAGAAAGGGTGTGATCAGCACTGGGCTCATTGAATGCAAAAGGCTGAAATCACTGCCTAAAAAGAACTTAGGCACTTAGCCACTTAAAGTAACATCAGCCCATTGAATTTTGCACATCTGACATGAAAGCATCCTCAGCAGCTGTGGATGGAATGATGATTGTTTTTGCCATAGAGGGATCAGGTGAAAATTCAGATATTTGTCAGTCAGATATGGGTTAAGAAGACCTTTCAACTTTCCAGATGTTATTTGAGGGTTCTCAAAAGAGCTATTGAGGGTCCTCAAAATATCCTAACCAACTTTCTATCTTTCCATCCAGCTGTGCCAGTGGGCATCTGCTGCATCCTGCAAGGGGGGGGGGGGGAGGGAGATCACAGAGGCCTCTTTAAAATAAGGCAGTGTAGATTTCCTTATCCCAGAGCAGGAAAATTGGTAAGGAAACACCTAAGTTTTTAGGAGCGGCAACATATATTTAAAGTGCTCCTTCCTTCTGTCTTTAGAGCCCATTGCAGCTTTGAAAGCAAAAGTAGCCACAACTGGTTCTGAAGGCAATGGGGAAGAGTGCCTTACACAGGAGTCACTGGTCCTGAAATAGTATTTTATTTCCTCTTTAAGAATACCATTGCCTATTTGTGTTCAAATTCTTAAAAACAGATAGAAATATTTAAACAAACAGGACAGTTCCACTGTAGGGCCAGGTCTTGCATTTGATATTGCTTATTGGGGTGTTTATCAGTGCATGAGTTAGATTTTTTTTTAAATTTGCTAAAACCTGTTGAGTATCTCCCTTTGCTGTTTAAGCAAGTTGTAAATAACTGCATAACACTTCCTGCCTCCCTGACGGAGTGGTCAACCTTAATTCCAAAAAGGGACCCCTTGCAATTATGTCAGCTACTTGAATTTATTTGCAGACAGTCAATTCATATTGATCATAACTTGACCTTACAATGACCTTGAGCATAGGTACTTTGCAACTCTTATAGATATTGTGATCAATACCAGGGAGTAATTGACTATACCTAGTTACTGATAAATGAAGTTGTGTGGTTTTTTTTAAAAGGCACACTATTTTCAGAAACAAAGATAATAACAACTCATTTAGGTGACAGCTTGTAAAGGTTTCATATTGATACGTGAAAGTATAATGACAATCTTGGGCATTTACAAGAGGCTGAAAACAATGGGGTGCAAAGATCCAGGAGAAGGAATCATTACTTCCCCCACTTCAAATGCAAAATGTCATGATATTTATGACAAAGGGTGCTGAGAACAAACACGCATATTTAGCCAAGCTTGTTGGCAATGGTGTGTGTCAAACTGTGCCTCTTTTCTCTATACATGCGCCAGGTCTGGCAAAGTGAAGCGCTGCTGAATTATGACTATACATGGTGAGGATGCTATTAGTTTTACATATTCTACTTCTGTGGACTCTCTTTTGCATGTTTGTGTCTGACAGAAATTGCTCCCCTCCCCTTGTATCCCCCACCATAATAATGAGAAAGAGATCCAGTCGGTCTCAGCACATCTGCTACTTGTTGATACATCTCCCCTACCCTGCTGGAAGTTTTAAAAAAAGAATATTAAAGACATTCTCCCAGGTTGTTACTTTCACTTTACTCATAAGTCTGTTGGGCCAGGTGTTTGCAGAGTAAGCACAAGCAAGAGCAAATCCACAGAAATCTTAGCTGTTTCAGCGGCTTGTTTGAGCATTGGAAGGTAGGAGCTGATCTCTGCAAGACTGCAAACTCTTAGGCTGCCTTGTTCGGTCTGGGAAGGGATTATGGCTGGAATCTTAACCTCTAGTTATCCAGCCTAAGCCCCGGCATAAGTCTGGTGCTGACCTGGGGGTGTCAGAAAAGTGCCATAGGACACTTCTGCACCACTCCTTGGGGTGGGTTAACCCAGTGCTGAGAAATACGCTTGCCTCTCAACATCACCAGGAAGACTGATGAGTTGTGCTGGCCTAGGTTAGGACTGCACCCTGTGGCATCAAGTGAAGGCTTGCATGTGTGAAGTACTAGCCCATGAAATTTTTAATTCAAAGTAGCTGAAGTTTTTAAATGTTATTAGATTTTTAAGGTCTCTTTTATACCAATAAAAGTATTTTAATTTGAATTTGACCTTCTGGTTCTGCATTCATTTCCCAGCACTATTCATGGAGTAAAGCTGCAATCCTAAAGACACTTTCCTGTGAGTAAGACCCATTGAACACAATGGGGCTTTACTTCTGAGTAAACATGGTTACGATTGTGCTCTAAGTGCAAGGGCTGAAAGTGGGAAAGGACACTTTTTTGGCTGGGGAAGAGCAGAATGGAGGGTGGAGGAGGTGCGGGGGACAAGCTTGGAAAGGGGCAGGATGACAGAGCCAGATGCTGCTGCATCTGAACTCTCTTCTTGGGCTACCTGTTTAGACATCCACTTGCAAAATACCTAGTGGAGATTCTAGTAGTCCCATACAGCAGACGAGGACATTACTTACCTATAATAAACCAGGCAGAGTAGGACAATACTCTTGGAGTAAAAGTTGAAATATTCCCTTACACTGAGGAGACCACTAGCTGGCACTGGATACAACAGAGGCCAGGTTGTGCCAGTACAAGATTGGGCTGCCAGTTACCTATTGTTGACAATCAAGAAGTAGGGCTCATGGATTAAAGGCTGCTCCTCACTCCCCCCCCCCCCAATAGTTCAAGGTGGAAAAATAGGACTCTTAATCCATTAATCCTTAACTTCCTCTATATTAGGGTATCATTGTCTTTTAAAAATGGTACCTCAAATGTAAAAATCCTTTGGAATTTGACCATTGCAGTAAGCAAAGAGACAAAAACTAAGACACACATAAGTGTGCCAGTTGGGCTTTAGATTAAATAGATGTTGCTTGTTGTTATTTGGAAAAAGGAAAAAAGCTGATAGCAGCAAGTTTGGGAGGAGGACAAGCAGTAATAAGCGTCAAAGATTTGCTACTGTGTCTCATCCCCATCTCCCTCTTAATAGACCAGGTTTTTATTAGTATGCTCTAGCTTTGGCTATGATCGCCTTTTTATTGTTTTTGCAGTAGCTCTTTTTTAATGTAATGTATCATTATGAATTCATTTAGCATTGATTGCAATAGCTCTCTGATAATAAAGAATTAATTTGGCATGCTAGGTATGTCATACACATTTATATATAAATTCTTCAGCCATTCAGGATTAATTAATATGGTGAAGGGATATTGCATTTGTTATTTCGCCATATTTTAATACATCTTTTTTTTTGAAACAGGTTACAACCCACTCATGTAATATATCTGCTTCAGGGATTTCTTCAGTTGTACAGAAATGTTTCAAAGGGTAACTAAAATTTACTATGTCATACACTTGGGTTTCCTCTTGTCAACGTGGCAGTGGGATGGTTTCTAATACTCCAGGAGTGCTGAGGGATGTGGAGTCAGCTTGAGACATGTTGAAGCAACTGGATTAGATAGGTTTTCCCACCTGCTCAGCGCGCTTGGTGTGAACAAAGGTAATTTAAAACTTGCCGTTGTTGGATTTCCCCCTAATCAAACAAGAAGACATCTGTGCTGATGGAGATAGAGGCTGAAATTACCTGCTGGCTCACGTTCTCTACAGACGTGTCAAAATACACTTATAGTTAATTGAGAGTCAGCTGAAAGCAGGTACCTTCATTGGATACCTTGTCTTATTGTATCAGTCGGAGGCACCATGGCAGAAAATGTCTCCACAGCGTTGGTTGTAACCAAGATCAACATGACACTATCTGATATAATTATAATGACTTCAGACAGTAATTATAGTGTGGATGGGAAGTGGTACAGAACTGACATGGCTTTTTGGGTCTTGAAAAACTTTAGCATTTGGATTTCCTTTCCAACAGCAGTTCTCAAAAGTCTGATATGGGGCCTATCAATATTTTCTAGAAAGCTTTTGTGAGAGGGGAAAAAAAGCTTCTGGTTATGGGGTTCTTTCTGGAAAGTGGGTCCAAAGGATAAGTTACAACAAGCAAAGGGTGCAATCCTAACCAATTTACACCAGAACAACAAAACCATCTCCCCATTCCTTTGGTGGAGTGAGGAGGCTAGTGCATGTCTGTGCAGGCAGGTGTAGCCTTATGGCACTTTTGGGACACCCCCCAGGCCAGCACATGACTTATGTGTGCGGTTAGAATTGGACTGAAAAATTCTAAAGCCAATTATTTCAATATCCTGAATTATATATTTGTGGCACAAAACGGGTGCAGGCTTCTGCCAGTGGGTCCTCGGGAGGAAATTTGACCTCCTCCCCTGAGTAAGAGAAGCAGCTCTGTAATGGGGCTACACAATTCTGTGGCAGCCCTCAAAAACATGAGGGTCTGGATCTAGCAGATCTTGATCTAGCAGATCTGGATCTAGGCAGATCTGAGCTCCACCAGTTCCCCCCCACACCTATTCCCCACTTCAGAATATCTCGTCTCTGGCTTCAACCATGCCCCCCTCTCACCACTTTGCCACCCCGAGGTTCACGAGTCTGCTAAGCAGAGGTGCACCAGTGCTGAACCGGTGCTAGCACAACACTGGCTGGGGCAACTAGCAACTGTGCTGGACTGGCACTAGAGCCCACAAAGGTGCTTAATGGAGTGTTTACGACACTCAGCATCAGCAGACCACCAGTGGTATGAGCATATGATTGGGCTGTGGGGCAGTTGATTTCGGCAGTAGATTGACATGGTGGTCTACATGTTTTCTCTACCAATTCTCCTGATCCCTGGATATATACAAGAGGAGAGAATGGGAACCAGGGGTGAGAAGAGAAACACTGGCCAGACACTAGGGGTATCACTCTCTCCTCCTTCCTTCCTTCCTTCCTTCCTTCCTTCCTTCCTTCCTTCCTTCCTTCCTTCCTTCCTCCCATCTATCTATCTATCTATCTATCTATCTATCTATCTATCTATCTATCTATCTATCTATCTATCTATCTATCTAGAGCAAGTATTTCAGGTCCATTTTGAACCACCATTGCAGATATAAGCAGCCCCACTCTCTTCTGGATAGGCCTCCTCAATCAGCCTTCTCTCAGATAGCTAATCTTCTGGCTTTAAAGAAAGGATTTATATCAACATGCTGAGGACCTTAATCAGAGGTGAATCTTGGATGGGTACATCTTTGAGATGCTTACCTGAAAAGGCTCATTTTCCCCCCATTCATTGCTTCTGATGTATGACACAGAAATTCTAGCTGCCTAGACAGAAAAGGAAATTCCAGTTAATAGTGTGGGGATGGATAAGAAATGGGACCATTTTAACTCTTATGTTCATCTACCTTTAATTTACAACAGTTTACTGGTTATCATAATTGTCCATCATTTGCTGGTATTTTTTTGTGCCACAGTTGAAAGCCTGCTGCCTGACCTAGGCATTAACAGAAGACACACTTTCGCTCTTTAAATTCACAAGGAAGATGTCATGAAGGTAGGAGGGTGTTCTCTATTTGTGCTATTGGAAGCAATAATGAAGATTTACAGTTGTTCAATACTGAAAAGGATTTCCCAGAATGCTATCGGAACCACTCTGGAATTTATTGATGCATTGCTGTCCTGAAAACATGGGTTTATTAATAAATAGATTCATTGGAATTGGGGATGGAAACAGAGCTGGAAGAAAAGCATGAGTATATGGAAATATAAGACAAGAAAATTTAGGGGCAGAAGGTGATGAGAATCTGTCATATTCAGTCAAGGAAATATAGTCAGAAGGTTAACTTCAGCAGCAACAGAGGAACTGAAAACATTTCAGAATGGAAGAGATCCAAAAAAAATCTGGGTACAATGCCAGTCTGATCCAGAGCATGTTTTCTCAGAAAGTAAAACTCATTATGCTCCATCCAGATTACTTTGAGGTAAGTGAACATAGAATTTGTCACTGTAGTTGTCACAATTCTGCTGGTTAAACGGGTTTTTTGAGAGCTAAAAACCTGCAAACATGGGTGGGGGGAGAGAATGTGAGGTGTTTCGTTGTCAGGATGGGATGTGGCCAGCAACTATGAAAGAATCAGAAGTTAGAACCTGGAATAGGAAGATGCTGAAGTCAGGAATCAAGCCTGGGCTGAACGCAGGTGTAGAAGTCAGGAGTCAAGCCAGATCACAAACACAACTAGGAGCTTGGAAATGCCACTATTGGACAAAAGGAGACCTTGTTTCTTTATCCCAAATGAAAATGGTTTCTCATCCTTCCTGTTCAGAGGGATCCAGTTGCCCACTTGGAAGGAGAGCCTTCTGTTTTTGTGAGAGACCTGGGTGCACTTCTGATAGAGGCTGCAGAGGACAGTCACTACAGAACCCCAGAGCTTTTAGTTATAGGTCAGGTAGCAACGAATAGGCACAACACCTTCTGTGCTTGGAAAAATGTTCCTCTAAACTTTGCTTTAGCTCCTTTCGGCAGGGGCAACCTTACCAATTTCATCATGAAATGCAAAAGGAAGGGAAAGGATGGAAGGGAGCAAAAGGCACTGCAGGGTGTGTTACTAAAGATGTCCTCTAGTACTTGTGTCTTCTTTCCTGTGGCCTACAGCACCAGGCAATATGTTACCTGTTCCCAATTTCTGGTGTGTATCACAAATGTGACTTGGGCTGAGGATGATGTGAAAAAGCCTGATAGTGTGCAATTACTATTGAGCAACTACTGGTGCTTGTCATATACATTAGGAAGAAGGATTAAAGCCCACTCAAGGGTAGCACACCTGGAACACTTGCCTATGCCAATGTTGCAGCTATTGCCTCTGCCACTGTACTGCAAGGCAGTGTCATGTCAGTTCCTTACTGTGCTAACAGTTTCATCAATCTGGAAATATGGCAGCATATAGATCCAAGATGGCAGCACCCAAATCTCATGAAATTTCATGACATCCAAGATGGTGGCACCCAAATTTGGTGGGATTTGAGTGTATCCATCTTGGATCTTGCAAGATTTCACAAGATCCAAGATGGCAGTGCCCAAGGAATAGATAGGAAGGAGCAGTGGGGACTTCAACATCACTATGAGTGTGCCATGACACATGCTGTGGCAACTGTTCTGTATATAAAGCCAGAGGTCCTGGGCTTTGGTCTTTAAGAAAACTGTGGAAAGGTGGATGATTTGTGACTAGGAAATGGATGTGATCAGTCTGGCTCTGTCTAATAACTACATTAAATACAGGTTCTTTGGCATTTTAACAAATAATAAATATATTCAAGCATGGATTAGAAACTAGTCTGACAGATGCATGAAATATATTCCCAATTGGCTGGTCTGAATGCCTATACTTTTCTGATTGACTCTTTTGCAATAAGGTTACCACCTTTTTCCTGAAAAGGCTCCTTTCCCTTTGACAGCAGAAATCTGTTGAAGCATTTCTCAAAAATACAAGTGGAGTTGAAAGAACAGTTCCATCTGTTAAATTTCTACCTGTTTAATGCAGGTGGAGTTGTAGGAAAAGCTTCATCTGTTAAATTTCTACCTGTTTTTGCAGCTCTTAAAAGTGTAGAAAGACTGCCAAGAAAAAAAAAAGGCAACTTTCATTGGAAAGCAATTTTTGGGCTACACCTCCAGATATACTCTGAATGTAACAGAAAAAAGTAAGAAAAAAAATGAATGGACTTCCCTATCCATGCCTTTTAAAACCAAGCGGATAAAGTAAGAATTCTGGGATATTATAGCAGTTTTTGTACATCTTCCAGCGCCAGTGTTTGCTTTAAGGTTTTAATTGCTTTAGACAAACCGATTTGGTTCCATGCATCATTCTCTCTTTTTAATGTGTAAATTACATAGGATTTGACTTTGATTATATTGATATAATTGCTTGTCTTCACATGAAGCACAAGGCCGCAATCTGGGCAGGGCCTGCTAAGAAGAAACAGGTGTGAGCCTTCTCAAATGAAAGCTTCCCACATAGCCCAGGCCCACCAGAATAACTTCTGATGTTTGTCACATTTTATTTGTATGTAGCCAGCCGGTGGCTGTGTTACCGCTTTGCAATTTTCTCAGGGGGGTGCCTGCAGCCAAACCAGATTCTGCCTGTGATCTTGTCAGATTTCACAAGGTAAGCAGTGTCAGGCCTGGTTAGTACATGAATTGGATACCTTTGGGGGAAGTAATATCCTGATGTTGCAGGAACAGGGGTGGGGATGCAGCAGGAGGCATCAAACATCTGTGCCACTGAGTCACTGTCTTGAACAGATGTCATGGGGCAGAAACAATAAAGGCAGAGCAATCGATTTTTCCACATTCTGAATCGGATTTAAGAAGCTGTGGCCATTAAAGAGCACAGCTCATTTATTTTGGGCACGATCTGAGTAAGGCTGCCAACTTTTACTGCTTCTGCACCTTGGTATTTAACAGCTGTATAACTCACAGGGTTTTGAGTAGGTGAATAGTTTTTTTTCTGGCATGAAGATATGGAGATGTAGTGTACAGTTCATACTGCTGAACTATATGTGTGTTTCTGTTGTTGTTGTTTTTAAAGCACAGAAGCCATGACACAAAAATGGTTGGCTTTTCTTCTGTTTAAGCATTGTCAGGATCTGTAACTGCTTTGCTCCTTTTCCTTTAACACCAGCCTGAGACACAGAAATTAAGCAGTTTGAGGTTAACTGGCAGGGATATTAGTGGGGAAATGCTTTACTTTCTTGATTTATCTATCAAGTCTGTTGTTAAAGGCGCAGAAGATTGCCAGGAAAAATAAGCTCTGGGTATTGTAAAATGCAAAGGATGCCAGAGGTCCATTTATTTCAGTGGAACATAGTTAAACTCATGTAACATGTCTCTCTCTCTCTCTCTCTCTCTCTCTCTCTCTCTCTCTCTCTCTCTCTCTCTCTCTCTGTGTGTGTGTGTGTGTTTGTTTGTTTCTTTTGTTTGTTTAAAGGTAAAGGTTTCCCTGCAGGTTGTACTGTAAACGTGTGTGTTTAGTAGGGGGTAAAACAATTATACAGTTTCTAAAATGGTCTCAAACGTATGGTAGACATCCTGGATTCTAGTCTGAATTTTTTTGGGACATGGAAGATATTTCTGATGACTGCTTCTTGATGGGAGGATGGCTGCTGTGGACTGAGGTTCCTCTCGTCAATTCTGGTATCTTGTTTGCATGTACAGGGGCAGCTACTTTTGCTACCAAAAATAACTTGGCATATTAAAGTTTTATCTTTCCCTTACTCCAAGACATTTGGGGAGAGTATAGGGTTCTCTCTCCCTGTCCTGTTTTATCTTCAATACAGCTATCTGAGTTGGTGAGGCTGAACAGAAAAATTGGCCCAAGGCCACCTAAAGTTTCAGGATTGTGTTGGACTTTGAACTGGGTCTCCCCTATTCTAGCCACTACACCACTCTGGCTCTCAGGCTGGATAGTCTCTCCAAAAGTAACAAACTCCCTGTAATTTTATACCAAGGACTTGTTGAAAACAGAACTCCTGTTTTCAAAAATGGAATGAAAACGTTCTTGGGCTTTATGTGTCCACAGATATGGTACATGCGGCACAAACATTTTACATCTTCTGAGCTAATTTTATCACCTTTGTAACTCAACAAAATAGGACTGGGGTCTATAGCAGTTAGTGGGACCACAATGTACAGACAGTGGTGCTGACTATGTGGGATAGGGTTGCCATATGTCCCAAAAAAGAGGGATTTTTTTTCACATACTGGCAAATGGGACAGAGGGTCCTGTCCTGATTTTGTGGAAGAGAATTCTGGCAATCCTAATGTGGGATTATAGTTGTTTCCAATAATGTATGAAGATAGCATACATTATAGCATACAAGTGAGTTAGGATCACTTTATATATTGTCCACAACCCAGCAGTGGAAGACACTCTCCATAAGACACCGATATGAATCAATTTCTACCTGCTATAACTTCTCACCTTATGGTGATATTAGTGGTTGGCTGTTAGATTGGTAAGCTCTTCCCCTTTGATATCTCTTCAGTTGCATCAGACAATTACTACCTCGTACCTGTTCCTGTTACTGTAATCTAGTTACTTATGACTGAGTCTCAGTCATGGAGCAGGGCTATGTCAGAACTTATTTTATTGACTAGTGAAATGTACCCACATTGCCGGAGGAAAATATCCCAATCCATCCTCCCTAGTGCAACACCATCCCCCCAGTACAGTACCCCCTGTGTGCAACACCCCTCCTCCCCTCACAACATCCCCCCAATGCACCAGTCACCAAGCACCAAATTGGCTGGATGTTGTTCAGTCTTCCATGTTAAGCATAGGACAAAAAATACATACCACCCCTTTTCACCCCCTTAATGGTTAAATTTCTCAACATCAGTTCATGGTGGGGGTTCATGTCATATAAGGAACACCCTCTCCAAATTTCATGCTTCTCAGTCCATGGGTTGGGGCAGGGCCTTGATCAGTCAGTGATTCTTCTATGTAAAGTATAGGGAGGAAAATGTGTTGTGCTCCTTTTCACCCCCTTCTGGTTGGAATTTCTGAAAAACAGTTTTTAGTGGGTGCCTCTATCATGGAAGGGACACACTCCCCAAATGGAAGGGACAAATGGAAGGGACACACTTCTAGGTCCAGTGTTTTTGTCTGAGCATTGATGAGTCAATCAGTCAATCAGTCAGTGAGTCAGCGAACCAGTCACTGACTTTTTGGTTCAGATTATATGTATATATTTTATTTTATTGCTTTACTAGCGAAAAGTATACCCGCGTTGTGGGCGTAAAATTCCCCCCATGACATCCTCCACTGTGCATCAATTCTGCACACACATCCACCCCTCCAGGCGCATCCACCCCCCCAGGCACAACTTCCCCCCATGCGCAACTTCCCCCATGCCCATCAGTCCCCCATGCGCATCAACCCTGAATGCGCATCAACCCACATGCTCAACATTCCCCCATGCGCATCAACCCCCATACTCAACATCCCCCATGCGCATCAATCCCCCCTGCGCCGCATCCCCCATGCGCAGCATCCTCCCCAGTGCAACCTCTTCCTCCGAACAACATACCACCAGTGCACCAGGCATACAGCACCAAATTGGCTGGATGTTGGTCAGTCTTCCATGGACAAAAATACGTTGCACCCCTTTTCAACCCCTTAAGGGTTAAATTTCTCCACATCGGTTCTTGGTGGATGTTCATGTGACAGAAGGCACTCCCTCCCCGAATTTCATGCTTCTAGGTCCAGGGGTTTGGGCAGAATGTTGATGAGTCATCAATTTTCAATGCAAAGTATAGAAAGGAAAATGCGTTGTGTCCCTTTTCACCCCCTTCTGATTGGAATTTCAAAAAACTGGTTCTTAATGCACCCCTCAGTCACAGAAGGAACACCCACCCCAAATTTCACACTTCTAGGCCCAGCAGTTTTGGCAGGGCGTGAGTGAGTGAGTGAGTGAGTGAGTCAGTCAGTCAGTCAGTGACTTTTCTCTTTTATATATATAGATTGTATGTATGCACAATGACATAGCAAATAATCATAGCAATGCCTTGATAAGACAGAGGGTCTCCTGATCTGAAGTCGTTGACTTGTGTATTGGAATATCATCCTGCTCTGGATGGGGTTGCACTCCCTCTGAAGGAGCAGGTCCGCAGCTTGGGATTCTCCTGGATCTGCAGCTGCTCCTGAGTCCCAGGTGTTGGCTGTGGCCCAGGGACCCTTTGCTCAGCTTTGGCCATACCTGAGTTGCTCAGAACAGGTCACAGTGACCCACACCCTAGTGACAACTAGACTGGACTATTGTAATGTGCTCTACGTGGGGCTGCCTCTGAAGACGGTCTGGAAACTCCCACAACTGCAGAATGCAGAGTCTCATGTGGTTGCTGGGGCTCATCGGTTCAATTCAGTTGAACCAACACTGGCTGCCCATTTGCTTCTGGGCTGAATTCAAAGTGCTGGTCTTGACCTTTAAAGCCGTCTACAGCTCGTGTCCGGGGTATCTGAGGAACTGCCTGTGTCCATACAATCTGACCTGTCTCCTATGGTCATCGGGGAGGGGGGCTGCTGATGGTGCAACCACCAAGAGAGGTGAGTGGTGTGGTGGCTAGGACCAATGCCTTTTCGGTGGTTGCACCCCAGCTTTGGAACTTTTTCCCCTGGGATTTAAGAACTGCTCCCTCCTTGTATAGTTTTCAGCGGGGCCTAAAAACACTCTTGACGGCAAAAGCCTTTAGATAATGGGAAAGTTGGGAGGATTGTATATCTAGCAATACACTAGCTGGTTTTTAAAACATTTTATGTATATTGTGTTGTGAGCCACCTTGAATCGACCTGTAGAGAACGGGCAGGATATAAACAAACAAACAAACAAACAAACAAACGAATAAATAAATAAATAAATAAATAAATAAATAAATGTATATACGGTAATATAATAAATAAATAAAGTAGTCAATTGCAACACTCAAAATGTTGCCCCAAAAATGATATCACAACAGTAAGTGATGCCATGCCTGGACTTGGAAAAAGCAAATAGGTGGAAAACTTGATTCTTTCACCCCAGCAGGTCACCACCCATTTGCTCTGCTACCTCCCCTCAGCTAGAGGCAGAGTGAATGCATCTATCTGCTATCTAAGGACCAATGAAGATTTTGTTATTTCCACTTTAACAAAATGAAATTTAATTATTAAATTAAAAAGTATGCCCCTTATTGGTTGGAGACACTGTGCTGTTGGGAAGAGGGATGATTATTCTCTCCCTACTAAATATAAGACAACCACCATTTAGAAGTGGCTTTTTATCCAGTTAGCAGGAGTAACTGTATTTTGATATGTGGAAATGGGAGCTGATTCATATTAACAATGTATTAGTTCCATACTGTATCTTAATTACATCTTATTGGCTCTCAGAGCAACCAGTCTCATGGGTCAGTTTGAGTTAAGAAAATCCACTTTTTGTTCAATAAGCAGTAGGTATTTTCATTTTCTGGTTAATTGGCCATAAAGTTTGCTAGAATACAGATATTCCAATGCAGTTTGTTTCATTGAACTCTGCATTAAATTACCTTTCCAATGATATATAACAATGGCTAAACAGTGTTTCAGGACCTCTTTTATAATTTAAAAATCTGTCAAACTTACCAGGATGTGACATCACCATGATGCCAGAGTTCCTCCATGTCTTCTCTGAAGTAAGTCCCATTGTATTCAATGAGACTAACTCCCAGGAAAGCCCAGTGCCAGATTCCAAGATGGTGGACCCCACCCTCTCATAACCACCTCAGCGGTCCCGACCTGCTACTTGAGGTCCTGACCCCCACTTTGAGTACCACTTTGAGTATATAACATCATGGTATTACTATGATACATAACATCATACATACCCAATTTTTCACAATTTTTGCCACTAGTGTCAAGCTCAACATGTTGCCCCACCAAAAAATGTTCTGCCTAGTGCTTTAGCTATGCTACTTGCAGAGCAAATGGGTGGTGAACTGCTGAGGAGGAAAGAGGTTTTCCCCCAATTTTCTTTTAAAAAAAAATACTTGGGGATGACATCACTTCCCGTTGTGGCATCACTTCTGGGGCAACATTTTGAGCTTTGCACCAGGCTACATGATCGTTAGCTACGCCACTGCTCCCAACATTCAATTCAAGGTAAGAGGATTGATAGTTAGCAGGAGAATCTAATGGCAATGGCATGTACTGGACAATACCTTCTTTTTCAGACCTTCCTGGCCCTTTCATCTCCTTAGATGTGTGCCATTCAAAACAGGTGGCACAGATCCGAAGAGACCCCTTATAGAACAGGAACCTTATGAAGAGATAGGTCAAAATGAATCTTTTCTTCTCCAAAGCTTCCTGATCTGCCTCTGCTTTGCAAAAAGGGGCTGCTTGCATTGGTGGCAGGAGGAGTGAATAAGATTGGCTTCAAAGTCTAGTTAGATGCTGTAAAAATAAACTTATTTTCTTGCACAATTAATGTGCTTTCTTAATTAGGATTTTGGATGCAATTTTCTTTCACAGGTAAGGTAAGCTTTGAGTGGGCAGGCCAGGTAAAGGAAGGAAGGAAGTGATTTTTGTATTAAAATAGTTGAGGGAGGAGGGGGCATTGTCTGGTACATGAGTACAGATCAACATTATCAGATTCCTTGGGAAGCCCTCCAGCAGTGCATGCCTTCACAAGCCTAGGGACTGATTTTGCAAGCTCGATAGCATTGCACATCCATGAGCATGATTTAGCCTTCAGAGATTTGCTCAAAATGATGTTAAAAGCCTGGAATCAAAGAGATACAAAACCACAACAAAAATTGAGAGGGCCTGTAGCCAGATTACCTCGGGCTGCGATTGCATCAAGCATCCCCAACGAGGCTGGGTCACTGCTCCATATGGAGGCCGCCAGTGCACATTCAGGTGCTTGTAGAAGCTATCTTCTTATCTCTGTTCAGTGCTGCTATCAAAGTGTTTCTAATGCTGTGGAACAAGGTTACCAAACATGTCAAGAAATCATGTTTAAAAATTTATCTATATTCCAAACTGTTTATTCCTTCCTGAAAAAAATACTGAAAAGTCTGCCTGTCTGTCTTTCTATCCAGTGATTCCCAAAACCTTTATCCTAAGACCCGCTTTTTAAAATAACACCCTCCTAAGTATTAAATAAACATTTTAAAAGACATTCTCAAAGATTGAAAAAGAAATATTTTATTTATTTGTAAGTAGTAATAACCATAAACTCAGACCCACAAACTTTTATCTCCCTATATTTAAACATGCTTGCAAACCTCTGGACCTCAGGTCCTTACAGGACAATTAGTAGCTACACTAACTGACTTCACAGCTTAAGGCTGCAATCCTAACTAAGTCTACTCAGAAGTAAGTCCCATTATGCTCAATGGGTCTTACTCCCAGGGAAATGTTTGTTTAGGATTGTAGCCTAAATCAGTTATCTGATCTTTCCATCTAGGGAGAACATATACCATAACCAAAAAAGAGGATAAGGCCCCCTAAAATGTAGGGGAAAACCCAAGAAAACATAGGACATGACAATAAAAGCTAAAAAAAACTTATATCACTTTCATGTGGTTAATTTAAACACTATATTACTCATTATTAAATTTACAACGATTATATATACCGGTAATTTATTACATAGAATATATTAATTACAAGAAGGCTACATGCTGGTTGCTTACAAGGAAAAGGAAGTTTATTTCCAGGACACAAGGCTAAAATCCAAAACATATCCTGGAAAAACAGGACATATGGTTACCCTGTTTCCATCACACTTTGGTGACCCAGAAATCAGGTGGTGATCAACTATGGGTCCCAATCCACAGTTTGGGAACCTCTGATCTAAGCCAATGGTGTGAACTCTAAAGAGTATAAAGTATAAATAAGATTTGGAAATGCCATTTCCCCTTTAATGTTGCCCCAGCCCAAAAGGTCAATACTTGGTAAAGATGGTAAAATAAAAATACAAGAAACTATCTTTCTCAATGTTCTATATTTACAGAGACCACAAAATATGCCTCAGTTTGATATGCCCGTGATCATTTGGTAATGTGGTTATCTGTGTGATCCTGCCAAGCAGCGAGGAGAGTTTACTGTGTTATCAGCTGCAGGA
This sequence comes from Cryptoblepharus egeriae, assembly GCA_030015325.1. Classification (NCBI taxonomy): domain Eukaryota; kingdom Metazoa; phylum Chordata; class Lepidosauria; order Squamata; family Scincidae; genus Cryptoblepharus; species Cryptoblepharus egeriae. The sequence goes on along the minus strand of JAREYC010000001.1, from coordinate 76,047,361 downwards.
ATGAAACCGCAGTATAGGGTTTCATAGTGGCGAGGGTGATATTGTAGGGTGATGATGTGACGTGATGTGGGAACCTGGCAAGAAACTCTGTCCTGAATTATCTGTATTCGTTCGAATGTCTGAAAAAAGCCCTGAATGCTCAGCTATATATCCAGGACTCTCTTCAGATATTCTAATGTAGGTTCGAAGTGGATCTTGCCATCACCCACCAGTGCAGATTCATTATCCCTCACCCAAATACCTAAAAAGAGCTATGACGTCATCCTATCCCAATGGTAGGCCAAGTTCCACATCTGTAAACATTATTATAGGGGAACCGTATAGGTGTGGCAAGCACAGACATGGGAGTAGGCAAAAGTTATCTATTTAACTCCCACCACAGGCATTGAGAGTCCATATGTTTCCTCTTGGCTTGGATATAGTATAGCAGACTCAATTTCTAGGAATATCTCTATCTGTCATTGTGCATTTTCTTTGATGAGTTCACATTTTCCCAAATCGTTAGCCCAGAATGAAATGAATATGCTTAAAAGGAATGGAATTATCTACTTTTAGTATAGAAAGGAAGCACTTAAATTTGTTTTGCTATTCATTAGCACTTTCTTTTTTAAAAGTAAAGGTGAATTAAGGCCCTTTGTAAGACAGCAACAAAAGGTTGTCTTGCTCTTTTGGGGTGATGAAACAGAAGGCAAAAGAACCTGGCTGTGGAGCCACATTGAAGGATAAGCTTTAGAGTCATAGGATTCTTCATTTCCTTCCCTCCCCTTTCTCCCTTCCTCGCTTTTCAAAGTCCAGGCTTATTTCTGATTTACGTATTTCAAAGCTTGCACAGCTAAAGGAGGGAGATTTTGAACAGTGGGGGGTTAGCCTATTAAAATTCATCATGATTTTTTTCCCTTTTCTAAAAAAAAAAAGGAATAAACAAGAATCAATTTCCTGGAGTAAAGAAGTTGGCAGAGTTGCAGGTCCATTGAGAGCAGCAGACACTGGTAGACTCTTAACAAAATGTTTGCCAAAGAATGGAGAAATATCAAATTAGTCTTGCCTCCTTTTTTGTCGTTGTGTGGAAGTGTGCAAGTGAGAGTGTTTGAGGCTAGACGGAGGGAGCTGAAGGAGGTCTTGAAGTGGGGGGGTGAGTGTAGGGGGGCAAAGGATGGGGGATTAGAAAGCTTTGCAATGCTAATGAGTCGTGGTGAAAACTGGGAAGATATACGCAGCTCCTATAATTATCTGACCAAATATATGTAATTGTCTGTAGTAAACTACAGAGGAACTGTTAAGTTGGAGCAAGGATCTAATTGGCAAGGAGGGTCAGTGAGAAACTTAGACTGACCTCTGCTGCCCTCATCCCACTGTGCCTGCCCTCCTTTTTGAAGGAGACACGGTTTCTGAAGCACACAAAACCCATGATACAATAAATACATCTCTTTTCTCTCTGTCAGGAACATCCCAGGAGAGGGCGTTGAGTTTCCCCAAGGCCAAGGGATTAAGGCAGCCTAGACCCTCCTTCTCTTTGATGCATCTGATACTGATACCAATGTTTTCGGTTAGTTTGGACTCTTAAAATGCACGTATCATGAATGGCTCCATCAAGTCTATGCTCTGTGGAGATGTATAGGCATGGGTGGAAGAGAGCCAACAACTTAGGGAGGGGGGAATGCTCCTCTCTGGGAAGGAAACTAAAGTATTATGTAATGGGTTAGATTTATTTCAAGGCTTACTATTTAATAGTTGGGATGTTTCCACCAAGCATCGGACTTGCATTTCAGGGCAGTGTGGAGTTTCATTGTAACCTGGGCTGGCCACCAATGGAATTATCCAACCTGCCTCAGACCTAAAAGGACACTGAGTAGAATTTAGATCAGATAAATGATACAGGAATCTCTCTCCTGGTGCCATTGCTCCCATCAAATTAGATAAAAATGGAAACATCAGGAGCTGTATAGGTCTCCCACATCTTGTTTATGTGTGTCCTTAATTAAGCTAGAGAACAGGGTGGGGCACCAAAGGCACTTTGCCCATTGATTTTGGGACTGCAATTCACAGACACACACATATGAATCCAATCTGTGCACCCTTTTTATCTTTTACTTGTTTTTGAAGACAGAATTTAAGTCTCCTTTCTAAGGTTTTTGGGAATGGAGGGGTTAACTAGGCTTGCTGGATCACAACCTAAGTCTTTATTGTCATGGAGTTCCTCCAGCTGGATGGTGGCCAAACCATATTCTTCTCTAATCTTCTAAACAATGTCTACCATGTTCATCCTTATAATGAAGAACTCATGTCAGAACAGTCTTAAATCACCGCATGGTACCCCAGTAGGACAAATATTTCTTGATTTGGCAGTTTCCAAGAATAGTGTCAAGACCCACAACACACACAAGCACACATATCCCATCTTGGTATGTGAGGCTGCCGATTCCTGGGTTGCAATTTGTTTCAGCGTTTTGTGTGTTTTTTTAGTGACAATCTTTTCATTCAAATTGCTAAAACATGTTTTGCTTAGCTTTAAAAAAAATCTGATAGTTTTAGCCAAGATTATACTATTTACTGAGATGAAAATCAAACTCCTACATGTGCTGTAGGTTAAGTTGAACCAGGTTAACGCCTGTTATTTTTTTTTAGGAGGGGCCCTCACAGAGTCACACTTAAAGGGACATTTCAGCACTGATTTTCATTTTCATGAGATTAAAAGTGAAACATGTAACCACAAAGCTGGTTTATGTCATCCCCCTGTTGGAGCCAGCAGTAATGCCAAAAATTAGATATTTGATAGGTTTGTGAGAGAAACAGATGCAGAATGGATGCCATTCCCACAATTTTTTAGCCTCTTTCTTATCTTTAAACTTGAAAGAACATTCCAGTTAAAGCATTTTAAACAATTTGAAAGCCATAATAAAGCTAATCATAATAATAAAGCATCACACAAGTTAATTTAAAACTATTGTGGTTCTTGGAGGGTTTAAAACCTGTAAATCAGGAATTTAGTTGCAAATTAAACCAAAGCTTATAGGAGAGAGTTGTTTCCTTGCTAATGTTCAGGATTGTGCAAGCTGGGGGATCTCCTTTCCGTTATAGGCTTGTTTTGCATTTTTTTTAAAAAAAATCATAGTAAAGGTAGAAATGAGGATGAAAACGGAATAATCCTCCCTCCATTGCACATGCATATTGCCAATAAGGAAAAAAAAGTATTCTTTCTTTTTTTGTTTTGGCAGCAGTTTGTACATCCCTGTTCTCTTCCTATTTTTTTTATTTCATTCTGCCAGCTGTCTGCTAAACAAATCTAGCCAGGTGGGGCTTACAACCCATGACTAAAAAACTCACTAGTGCAGCTGTCCAGCTTGCCCGCAGGAAGAATTCAAACAAATGGCAGGAATGAAAAAGATTGGATTTGTTTTCAAGAAAGTCGCTACTGTACCTTTCTCGCTTCATTTTTTTGTTCCGTTAGTTAATTCGCTGCCTCCTAAGATTCTGTACAGAACAATAGAAATCCACTTCCAGTATTTTTTTTAATGTGGCTTTCATTTCCTTAATATTTATTCCACATTAGGATTTTTTTTGAGAGAGAGACCTTGGCTGCCTTGTGTACTATTAGATGTAAAAATAATCTGACATCTTCCCGAGAAATTGTGAATAAGCCTGCAATAGCTTAACTAGATTTTTAAAATATTCAGCATTTGAATACCTAACTAGTGAAGGGTGAGGACTGGTATTGTCTACCCAGAAGCTGGGGGACAGAACAGGCTTCTTTGCACTGCTTCATCAATCGACCTCAACTGTGATTTTCTAGTCAGCAAATGAGCGCTCCATTTTCTGTGTCTGTGTTGAGCAATGCAAGAATTGCCATCTGAGCCAGAGTTCACTCTAGGAGAGACAATTCGCATGTAACTCAATAAGCCTCCTCTTTACCTGTCATCAGTTGCTACAGTTATTCTCAAGGCTGTGTACATTCCTTGAGCTTTCAGTCGCTTTCAGTGTTGTGAGAACCGCAGCATTTAGATTAAAAAAAGTTCCACAAAACAAAATGAAAAGTTAAGCTTGAAAACATGAGGGCAGTGCCTAATGGAAGTGTATCGGGGCAGTGTGTCTTGACATGCTGCTTACCATACAACTGTCAACATCTTACTGTGCCCTTTATGCAAGTTTTGCAAACCCAAAAGTGTGATATTTCTTGTTCTATTTTCTGGGATCACATGAAGAAAAGATCATTTATGTTTTCATTGGCAAGATCATTTTAAATAACACTGGAAGTGCCACACTTCTGGATTGTGAAAATTGCACAAGAAGCACAGCAAGGAGTAAGGTGATCCATTTCTCACTTAGCTGGAAGTGGAACAAATATGGCTGCATTCATGGTGGGCTGAAGGGAAGCATGGGGGCAGATGGGGTGAAAGGCACCCTGAACCCACCACCACCTCGCCCATCTGCCACTGGTGCAAGCAGCATCAATACCTCAGATATTTCCTAGATATTACCAGGAAATCCTGCTCCATCTCCTGCATATTTCATCATCTTAGCATTATTTACTGGATTAATATATTGGTCAGCTGACCTATGCAAGTTCATCTTTCCTGATATGCAGAAATGAAATTATAACTGTGGAACGTTTACAAGTTCTACGATCACTCCATACAGAAAAATAATACAGTTTTTGTTTTTAATACCCTAAGATTAGCTTAGATTAAGTGATACAATATCCATGATGTACCTTAAAATCCTATAATGGTTGCTTGGAGGTAAGTTCCAGTGTAATCAGTGTTTACAGTCTTAATGTATATTTTTTAAAAAGTATATGTCAAAGAATTATCTGTTAAAAATCAGTAACCTAAGGTATGCAGACAACATCATTCTAAAAGCAGAAATAGCAGATTTCTAATTTAGCGTTATGCCACTTCGCTGGAGAATATGCCAGCTCTGTTTAAACATGATCTAAACATGCAGGTAGATGTGGCTTTAATGGGGCTAGCCACATAATGGGCTGGGCCGCTTAGCCTCCCCCCGGCTGAATGGTTTTGCTGGGGAGAAATGTTAGCAGCCAATTGGCTGCTTGGGCCAGGGGGTGGCGACTGGGGATTGCAGTGGGCATGCGCGCCCACTGAGATCTCAGTCCGCTGCAAGGAGTCGTCCCCACCCTCCCTCCCTATGCAGTTTAAGCTTTGCTGGTCGCTCTCTGGGCCGGGTAGGAATTTTTGGGGTCCCTGCTGATTGGCTCTTGCCAGAACTCTTTTTTGCCTACCCTAAACTGTACTATTGGTGAGGGGGTATTAAATAGGTCACTTTACGGCAGGTGTTGTGCTGGAGTAGGCAGGATACGCCCTTGGTGACTGCGTGAGACAGCAAGGGTCAGGGTGACGCATAGAGGGTCTATTGAGGCCCTTACCGGACATAGGCCTAAGCGGCTAGCCCTGTACCTGGGATTTAGGCAAAGTCAACTGGGCAACTGGTTGACCGAGCGCCCAGCTGTCTCGACCTTCGGGTTGGTGATGATAGGCCAAGATAAGCATCCATTAAGGAGCAGTTAATGTCTTAAAGGCAGCCTGCCTACATGGCAATGAGGTAGGAAATTAAGCATGTCGTGAAGTTCATGAACTTTTAGTTTTTGTTCAGTTGGGAGGCAGAGCCCTTCCCTTCCCCAAGTGATAATAACTTCTGAATTGCTTCTGAGCTGAAGTTTTAAGCCACTTAAAAGGGAACTTGATTCATCTTGATTAATTGCCTGCCTTGTTACCTAGATAACTAATTGCCTTTAAATAACATGAAAATAGGTAATCACAGAGGTTTCTGGAACCAACTGTTGCGAATGGGTAGGTTCAGCCTGTATATCTGAATGCTGCAGACACTTTCCAGAGGCTGCAGGGACTTTCAGAATGATGGCACTGCAACCAACTCAGATCCCTTTAAAATCGAGATTGTTTTAAAGGAGTCTACACTGATCACTGGCACAAATCTGAAGGTCTTATATAGCAGATAAAAACAGAGGCACAGAAAAAAACAGTGTATTATGTATTTCTTCTATGTGTAGAAGAAAAACATGTTATTACCAGGATTTATACGTTGTTACTAAAATATGAATCAGAACAACAGGTTAACAATTGTATGATACAATGGGCAAAAAATGTGGGCCATGAAATATTAATGAAACAATAGGAGGATTTATGGGTTAATCATCATCATCATCATCATCATCATCATCATCATCATCATCATCAAATGAGCAGGTCAAGCTTCTGTGGGACTTCAGGATACAGACGGACAAGGTCTTGGAACACAATACTCCAGATGTCACCATCATAGAAAGCAGTCAGGTGTGGCTTGTTGACATCGCCATTCCAGGTGACAGCAGAATTGAGGAGAAACAACTGGAAAAGATCTCCCGCTACCAAGACCTAAGAATCAAATTACAGCGTATCTGGTGTAAGCCAGTGCAGGTGGTTCCAGGGGTAATTGGCACACTCAGTGCAGTGCCCAAAGACCTTGGCAGGCACCTGAAAACTATTGGCATTGATAAAATATCACTCTGCCAATTGCAGAAAGCCGCTCTTCTGGGTTCAGCTAGAATTATACGCCGCTACATCACACAGTCTTAGACTCTTGGGAAGGGTCCGATTGGTGATGTGAATGAAACCAGCACAAAATTGTTTGCTGTGTATTTATGTTTGATTTTCAATAAAATAATAATTATTATTTATTTATATCCTGCCTTTCTCCCAGAGGGACTCAGGGCGGCTAGTATTAGTATTGGCATCCATCAGTCTCGAAAGACTATAGAATTGCGCTCAACGCTGCATCCAAAACATGAAGGCCTGTATAGATTGATATGGAGGATGCCACTGAAATAGTCCAATGGAACGGCAGAGCCTATACAATTGGTTCCAGCTGCGTTGCAGAGCTGGGCTAAGGACAGGAGCTCACCCTGTCTTGTGGGGACCCGGGTCTCAAACCCTGGCCTTCTGGTTAACAGGCACAGTGAATAATAATAATAATAATAATAATAATAATAATAATAATAATAATAATAATAATAATAATAATAATAATAATAAATGCTTTGTTTGTATCCTGGCTTTCTTCCAGAGGGACTCAATGCGGATTACAACATTATTGTTGCTAAAAACAATAATTATTGTTGCTAAAAACATTATTGTTGCTTATTGTTGCTAAGTAACTATAAAATCAAAACATTAAAATCGAATAAAAACCAATGCAATATTAAAATAATTAAAAACAATTTAAAAGACTTTTAAACAATTTAAAACATTTTACACTAAATGTTAGCATTAAAGAGCATTTTTATAAAATGATGTATAGGTGGTATTTGACACCGGTTAAATTAGTGAAAATGTGTAAGAAGTCCTCAAATAAGTGTTGGAAGTGTAGGAAACATGAAGGAACATTTTATCATCTGTGGTGGACTTGTTCTAAGGAGAAAAAAAATTGGGTTTTGATTCATCAACAATTGGTTAATATTTAAAGTGAATATTCAAATAAAACCAGAAGATTTTCTATTGGGAATATTAGACGATTCAATCCATATTTTTTTTTAAAAAGAAATTCCTCTTCAGATTAAGTCAGTTTCTTTTCACTCAGCACCTTGTGCCAAGGAAAATAGGGAGGATTTTTGGAACGGGCAAATCCAAGTCACGTGGCATTTTAAGAATGGGAGCTATTTTCTGATTGCTGTCCTTCTTTCTGATTTGCAATCTGATTGCTATCCCATTGCTCTCCTCTAATATTCACTCTCACTGAGGAATAAATATTTCCAAATAAAAACACTCCCCACCCCAAAAGATGCACAGATTATCAGAGAAGGTAGCAATTCCATCTCTCACAGATAAATGGATTTTTTTAAAAAAAGAACAGACTGCAGTTACTGGCTTGCAGTGAGTAGCTTCACCTTGCATGTTCTCCACCTCTCGGCTCGACTCCTGCTGAAACTACAAGGTCTGAAGTAGCTTGGAATGCCACCCATTTTCTTGTCCCCCAGTCCATCCCATGGCCTCCCAAGAGCAAGTTGGCCCGAATAACCCCAACCAAGAAACAATGATGCTGCCACAGCTATGGCACTGCCTGGTGATGCAGTTAAAGCCATTCTTTGCTGTGACTAATGGCTATAGGAACAACAGTGGCAGTGACAGCATCCTCTTAACATTCAAACAGTAGTAAATTAAATAATTTATCAAGGATACTATACATGAATTTACAGTGCTTGGTGTGAAAACCAATCATGAATTTTGAATACAGAATCTTATCTGCAAACCTCAGCATTGGCAGGATGTGGTGATGGAGGCAGAAAATTTGGAGTAGCACTCAATGAATTTACATTTAACACATTTGGGCACTACCCAGTTCCATAGGCGGCAATCCTATAAACACATATATGAGAGGAAATCCCACTGAATTCAATAGGATCTCTGCCTGGACATGCCTAGGATTGACATGTTAATATTCAGAGAGTCATCCTCATTAATAAGGTTTCTAGTCTCTGTATTTGGTTATAACGTATTTGAAATTCTCTAGGACCTTATTGGTTTATTAAACTGCGACCATTTGTTGCAAAAATATAACACCTAACCTGAACACTTCCACATTGGAAAAGGTAATTCTTTTGCCGAAGTCCTTTTGAAAATCTAAATATACCGAATATGCTCTCCTGCAACGGACAAATTGCTATGGGCACATAACAGCTGTGAGAGGGCAACAGGTCTTTCTATTCCCTTCCTGCAGATGTAATTCAAGATGTTGGGGATAACCTTTCCAGCCTGAAGTAGTCTGTGCACTGATCAGAGAGACGGCCTCTCATTTTCTACTCCAGCAGGTGAGATTAACAGGAATGCTCTTGCTGTTGGTGACTTGAACTGAAATGTGGAGCTTCATTATAAGGGGGGGGGGGATGTTGAGCTGCCAGAGGGCAAAGGCAGCTATTCTATGGAATCTGTCCTAAGACTAAAAGTATATCTTCCTTTTGGAGGGAAATGCAGCATTCTTATAACATGCAAGGTTGCGATGACAGGGAATAGACAAGAATCCAGTCTACCTGGAACATGGTACATGAACATGGAAATACAACTTCCAAATAATAGATTCCAACTAGAAGCAAACCCTATGTTTACATACCCAAGCAAGCATACTTGGAGAAGTTAACCCCAAATGACATACTAGTGGAAAGAATGACTGAAATAAAAATTTACCGAAAAGTACGGACTGATGAAGTTACAGCATGTCTTGTTTAGAGAGAAGCTGTGTGTTAGAAGGAATTGAATGTTGGGACAGTTAGGACAGAAAAAGAAAGTATCTCTTTATCCAAAGTGTAAGTAGTCTGTGGAACTCCTTGCCACAACATGTGGTGATGGCATCCTGGAGCAAAAGTCCATCACAGACTATAACTTTCTTATTTTAGATGTTAAATGCAGGAAAGGGCACTAGGTTGTAGGTGCTCCCTGAGGCATCTGGTGGGCTATTGTGAGACACGGGAAGCTGGACTAGATGGGCCTTAGGCCTGATCTAGCGAGACTCTTATGATAACCAGGGATGTCTAAAAATGTGAACTATGGAGAAGTTGAACAAGTGACGATAGAAGTGATATTGATTGATGACATAGTGATTTGTCCACCCATTTTATTGTTGATGGGATCACCAGTTCTGTATGTATTTATCTTTTTTCTCAACATTCCTTGTCATTAATACTAGCATAATATAAGGTTGCGCAGTCATATAGGCAGAGAGCAATGAGGGTTTTTTTTCCCACGTGGGGAGCCAGGGTAGAAAGTGATATAGCGTGTCTGAGTCCACAGAACTGGAATGGAAGTATTTCTTTCACTGTTGTATGGCCAGTAAATATTTAGAATTTAAGCCAGACCAGGTGTTAATATATGGTCACATTTAAAATGGTTCTTACACACAGGAAATACTGATCCTTTGACAGAGTTCAGAAGTAATGAAAAGGTCTGATTTGATTTGAAAGTTTCTGAACTGCTTTCCAGATCATATGAACCCTCCAAGTTCAAAACCCTTAACGAATGCAAGAGTAATAACCAAAAGCACATAAACAATACAAATTTTAAGATTCCTTTTCTCCCATCCTAGGGCTTTAATTTTGTTTTTGTGGATTCTTATAATTATCTTTCCAGCATGTATAGCACATATTTTCTACTTTACAACTGTAGTAAATATAAATGAAGAAATTATACAGCTCCCTGAATAAAAGGAGCAAATGGAGAAAAAACCCACCCTAGCAGGTCTTGAACCTGCCAGTAATCACTCCTACATGTTGTCTATTATAGCCTGGCACACAAACAGTACATTTCCACATCACACAGGTGGAAGTGTGAAGCTGAGGCTCATTTAACAGTGTGAAGTTTCCCAATGTATCACAATTACAGAAACACCTGTGCTTCATAACTTTCTGCTGATCCACTGTGAAAACTCACAGCGCTTTTATTAACATAACCATCAATATGCTTTGTTTCCTACAGAACTCACAGCACGCTAGGCTTCCGACCCTCCTTTACTTCTACAACAAAAGTTTTAACTTCATCTCCTCCTCATGACAGGTGTTTCAGCCGAGCTTATGATTTATTGGCAATAAGCAATGCACAAGGCAGAAGGCGCTGTTTTTTATATTTTTTAAAAGAGGTGTTTTCTCCCCATAAGGTCCCTGTTATAGAAACAGTGAGCAAAAATATTTTGCCCAGAAAATAAGGCTTGCCCTACACATGTAGGCCAATGAGTTGATGGAATAGGTTTCACTCCAGACTACAAGTAAGGAATGCCTACTTTCTGCATGGTTCTCCCTGGAAACTGGTCCGTCACAGAGAAAAGTGCTATTCCAAGCCTACTACCTGCTGCTCCAGTTTCTAATTGTAGAGCTGGAATTTTTGTGTAATAGGAAAATATCCTGTCTTCCTCACAGTGGCCAACTGAGGCCCAAATCCTAACCAACTTTCTGGCACTGACAGAGTTACACCAATGGGACATGTGCCAAATCCTAAGATAAGGGAGTGTTTGTTGTCTTACCCAAGAAACGCATTGCCCTTTTCCTTGATGGTGGAAAACTTGTTAGGAGGAAAACGATTGTCCTATAAGAAGCAAGAAGCAACATGTCCTACACTATCCTACACCATCTTGCCAATGGTCCTTCCATTTTCCCCACTGTTTGATTTTATGTAAGCTACTCTGCTTGCTTTTATGTAAGCACCCTACAGTGAGTGCCCAGAACCACCCAAAGAAGAAAGGTTGGTCCCAAATGTTCCATTAAATTGTCCTAATAGAGTCAAATCAGACCATATTTGATATTCCTCTAGAGCATCTATATATCATAGAACTTTTGGTTCTATATATTTAGGGATTTTCATTATAAGCAGCTGAAACTTTGAACTGTGTATGAAAATTAGAGCTATGTATGCCTTTTCTTCAAAAGTATTTATTAACAAAGACATTAACCAAGTTGTGTTAGTAACATAACTATAGTTATACAGTTGGTTCTCACTATCTATGGGAGATTCATTCTCTCCCTTTCTACCTGTGAGTACCAAAACCCAAAGATAATCGAATCTATGGGTGGGCCACAAGAGTACCACTGGATGTGACTGGAAGTGTCTTCTGAACCCATCTGGAGATGAGGTCCCTAGAGATGTCAGAAAGACACTTCCAGGTTTTGCAAAAACCAAAAGATTTTTTTTCCATATAGATGTCCCTCATTATCCACTAGAGTTCTGTTCTGGAACATCCCATGCATTTAAAAAAAAACAATGTATAAAGAAAGCAATGAAAAAAAAAGTCTTAAAGAACCACTTCCAGGTTCCTGGCTCTTCTCTTGTGCCTAATGGAATAAGGTAGTGCCTCAGTATCTTCAGGGGTTTGATTCAGGTACTGAAAAATAGAGTAAATGCTTTCATGACTACCTCTCCACAGCAGTAAACAAGCAGTTTTTAAAACTGACTTTCAGTGGCAATGATGAGTCAAATTGTATTCAAAAATATGTGTAAAACAAGGTTGGACCTGTACCTTTTGGGGGCTTTCTGAGACCTGGAAAGGCTACGCACACCTTCTCTAGATCTCAGAAAGGCTTCCAGATATGACCAGAAAACACTTCTGATCGTGTTGTGGGGCAAGTTTGAAATTTCTCTCTGATGTAGATTTGTCTAGAAGCTGCTCCAGAACCAAGATGCCCACAGGAATTCTGTGGCAGATGTGCAGAGGTATGCCGGCTAATGATTCCCAATTGTGGAAAGTTTGGAAACCACAAAACGAAATAAATCAGATGTTCCTGGGGCTCCTTCGGTTTTCCCCAGATCTTTTAGGCAAAATAATTGATTGAGTAAAAAATATACATATTCTAAAACTGGAACACAGAAAGACCTTTTATTTATGAAGATGTCAAGGACAGAGATGAACATTCACTAATCCATCTCATATGAAAATTGGACATGCATTTTACAATGTGGAAAGATTAGCATGTGCCTGTGCACACGCAAAGAATCTTTGTAGTTGTTTTGGGAACTGTGCCATTGTTCTGTACTATCTAATTCCATAAACATCTTTATAGTGCTGAATCATCACTACTGGAAAACCAATCACAGAAAAAAACAAAAAATACAGTGTTGATTTAACATGAACAATGAAATATACATAGTAAAATCTCCAAAACCTCAATTTAGCATTCCAGCAGAAAAACCCACATGCATTCCACAACAGATAATTCAATTCTCATCACAAAAATTAAAACCAATATATGACAGTAACCTTTTTTAAGCATATGTCTGTGCTGGGCTATTGTTCATAAATCAGGTTGTGTACTATATGCCACACATTTTAGAAAAGGAGAAGAAAAAAGCAAGTTAGCACCAGAACACTTAACATTCCTAAATAAGTTTCCATAAATTTCTCCACAAACAATGTGAAATAACAACCTAATAATTTTGTATCTCAATCATGTTCAGTAAAGAAGTCCTTTAGATAATTGGCACCGCCTCTGTTCTAGGCCAAAGTTACTTTTAAGTTACAAATACTCACAAAAGGTTTACATTATAAGGAGCTGCTTTGGAGATGTGCAGATTTCGTTTGTAAGTACAAAGTGAACATGCAAATTGCCTTATCTTGTGGGATTCACAAACAACCATCATTCAGATTGATTTAATACATAGCTTTTTATCTTTAAAAGTGTTAATTAGAAAATAGGGACAGTTCTCTGAACACTTAAGAGTAATAAATAGATCAAAACACCATCCATGCCTCTGTGATGGAACTTCAGAAGACTTTATAAAAGGATTAATACAATTGTCAAAAAGACCACGGTATACATATTTAATAGTGCTACCAAGCTACAATTACATTTTTAGGACGCTATTTGCTAGTTTTTAAACACTTATTATCCTCCAGAAAAATGCAGGGAATTGAGTACATTATTTAGAAGAATTGGTGTGTTAGCTAACCCAGTTGAATTGTAATCTGAGTGGACCTCTTTTTCCATTCTAAAGAAATAATTTCATGACATTTTTCTCTCTCACACACAAACTCTCTCTCTCTCTCTCTCTCTCTCTCACACACACACACACACACACACATACACACACACACCCCTTTTGCTAGCTTTTCCATGGATCCTTATACAACAGCTTATTAGATATTATCTAATCATAGCTAATATTTAATACATATTTTTTAAAAAACACAAACCCTACAATCCAGAGTAACTACAGGAGCACGTAAGAGACATTACATGCACCTGTGATTACTGCACCACCTAGTGAAAACCTATGGGAAATTCATATTGCAATCCAGAGTAAATTGTTCTTACACTGGAGCAAGGACTCCCTGTAGTTACTCTGGATTGTGCCCAAAAGCACAATACTTATAGTACATATGGCAGGGGAAAAATGCTGGTCAAGTTTCCTCCTGCCTTGTTGATTTTGCACTGATGAGGATGGATCGATGTGTCAGAAGCAAACACAACATCTTACTGGTACCTTGAACAGAATAGTCTGAGAATCTCTTGTATTGCATGGTCATCTAAAATATAATTGGCCTTAATGGTGTTGAAATTGAAACCAGAAGCAGATGTATTCTTCAATACAAGAAAGTTTAGAGGTGAAAATGTTATCAAAATCCTGGTTTAAAAAATAATTCAGTCTGTACACATTATCCTGAACATACTTCAACGTGAATTCATGGGGAAAAAATATTATTTCCAAGACTAGTAGCATTTTTTTCTCATTGGTACAACTGATGCACCCAAAGCTGTCTGACTGTTCCTACATGTGATTGCAGTTTAGAACATCTGCTCCCTGCCATTCCTAATAATCCAATAATAGTTAATTTGGCCAGCATGCTTATAAATACATTCAGAGCACAGATAAATCTTGTATAATAATAAAGGATGCTTTGGAGCAACCTGACAATTTTATATTGTCAATTCAGCTTTCATTATTGTAGAGATCTCTCACCTGAGCTGGTTGTGAGATGCTTTCTAAAAGGCTCAAGAGGCCTATGTAAAGGTGCTGGGAAACCATATCAGAAGATCTGAAAGGGAGGAACAATATAAACGGATAACAGATGCTGAAAGATGGGAAACCCAGCCAAATAAAGATCACATTTTATGCTGAAACAAAGGCCAGTAACACACAGAAGAAGTAATTTGCCTTGCAATTCTTATGGATGTGTTTTCTTTGCAAATGGATGCCCACCATATTATCACAAGAAAAACAAACAAAACACACATGCACGTTACAGGGTCTGGGTCAAGGTAGGATGGACAGCCGACCCAATACAAACAATAATGTGTATTGTGGAGGCAACATAAAATCATACCCTTGCGTAAGATGTCAGAATTGTTTTTTAAGGCACTTGAGAAGTTGCTATCCAATCCTACCCAAATTTCAAGCAACAATGCAGTAGTGCCAATGGGGGATGCAATGGGGGGACAGTCACAGAGGACACCTCAAGGTAAGGAAACATATATTCCTTAGTTTGGACCTACACTGCGGCTGCATAAGCTCTGGAAAACTGGCTAGAAAAGGGCCCCATGTGTTGTAAGGTGCTTAAGGACCATGTTGGCCAGAACTAGAGTTAGCAACCTTTAACTTGAGGAAAACTAATTGAAGTTAAAAATGAATCCATCGGCCACAGAGAAATGAATACCATTTTCTGCTGAAAACTTGTATCATGTATTTTGATCATGGCTCTCTAACATGCTCCCGTAGTTACTCTGGATTTGGGGGTATGTCTCATTTACTTGCATGCTTTTTCAGCTGATGCATGCTAGTAAATTATAATCATTATCCTGCACTGAAATGTGCTGTTACTTTAAATTTTCCTTTCCCCTCTCCCTCCCACTCTTTTCTTGATACTCCCTTTCTCCTTTGACACCCTCCTTTTCCTGGCCCACTGAATAATAATGTCAGCACGCGAAGTACCCTTAGGTCTAAACAGAATTAATTTTAATGTTTTCCAACTGACTCGGTTGATATTTCTGCAGATGAGTTTGTACAAATTGCAATGGACAATTGAGACTGTGATTATAAAGTGTAAAATCATGGTAATTAAGTTGACTTTAACAGGATTTATAGGTTCTCTTGAACCTAGGTCAGAATGAACCAGTCATTTTGGCTGACCTTGGGTAACTGGTGAGATACCATAGCTTTTATTGCATATGATCAGCCATATTTTTAAGTACAGCATATCAAAATATTTGCTGCTCTTATGCAAGAAGTACGCCTGTGACTGAACCTTTGACATCTTAACCAAATGATCAAGAATGCTCTCTGTATGTCCAGCACCAGAGATGGGGTCCTTGGAGAAAGGGATGGGACTCCTGAGTTATAAGAGTAGAGCAGTGGTTCTCAATCTTCTTAACACCGTGACCCCTTTATAAGTTCCTCATGTTGTGGGGACCCCCAACCATAAAATTACTTTCGTTGCTACTTTATAACTGTAATTTTGCTACTGTTATGAATCATAATATAAATATCCAATATGCAGGATGTATTTTCATTGTTACAAATGAAATGTGTGTTCTATGCACACATTGAACACAATGGGATTTATTTCAGAGTATAGGATTGGGCCCTGAAGCTGTCACTCAGCCCCAGTGTGCGCGCAGCTACAGCCGGATGTCTGGCAAGCCTGATCTGGCTCCCTGCACCAGGGGTCTTTAGATGACCCCCAGGAAAGCTCTAGGCGACCCCCAAAGGGGTCCCGACCCCCACTTTGAGAAACGCTGGAGTAGAGTCACCAAACATGTGTTTTCCAAGACTCGTGTGGACTCCAGGTAAGCATGTTTTGAAACTGGAAGTGACTTGGGTCTGTAGGGGTTTTTTTGTTCTTTTTCAGGAACATATGGATTCTGCCAAAGACTTTCCATACCACTCTTCATACCAAATAATCCTTTTCTCCCATCTCTTCATGATCCCTGTATTCATGATATCTCCTTCATTGTTGAACTGACAGCAAAATTTGTATGCCAACCTGCAGCCTATATATCTTAGCCATCATGCCAGTCTAAATTTTTCTTATCAGAAGAAAGATATGGGATTTTGTTCAATTCTCAGTTGGTGAAGGAATTTGCCCTATTCTTGTGCAAGTCAGTGTTCTTCACTTAACACCTTGAATTTCCATCACACACCAATATGACACAATGGCATTTGGGATGATACTTCAGAAACTGAAAATGGATCATTAAAAAGATGGATACAGTGGCATATTTGCAATGTTAACCCCTCTAGCATTCATGGTGGCCAGCACATAGTTTGTTTTTAATAATAGGAATTGGTTCCATCCCACTTCTCAGAGCAATGGGTTGCTTGTTCCTATTACTAGTCACTAACTCAACACTGTGTTTTTGTTTTTTTTACTAATGCTTCAGAAACGGGAAGCTAGCATGTTCTAATGAAAACTGAACAATTGTTTGGAAATCTGATAATGTGTTATGGTACATTAGTTGAAAAGTAGGCAGGAGCCATGTTAAGAGAGTTGACCTTTATGTACAATACCTTCTGGGAGAGTTGCAGAAAGAGGAATATTAAGAGACAGGAGAGGAATGTTAACCAAAAGATGACAGAAAGTTACAGGAGCAAAAGCAGGATGCCAGGACATTAGATCGCTGTAGTACCAAGGGCCACTCCAAACCTTGCTCCTGCCACATGCTGAGCATGTGTGCCACTCCTACCAGCATGTCTGAGGCTGGTACAGCCAGGGCAGGAGCAATTCTGGCACCCCCTTTGTGCCCTTTTATGACCAGCAGGGTAGACATCACACCCATCACTTCGTTGCAACACCACTGCCAACACTACTGATTTATGAGACATTTTAGAGCTTGCACTGGGCTCACATGGCATCTTCCATTCATCCCATGATGACATATTGGACTATCATTGCCTCTAACAACTTTCCAAATATGCTACCTTAACCATCTCATCTGCTTATTAGTTTGTTCACCTCTATTACTACTACTACTACTACTACTACTACTACTACTACTACTACTACTACTACTACTACTACTACCTACTACTTTATTCTCACAGAGAATAAAGAATAATAAAGTTTTGAAAGAATTTCTGCATTGGTTCCACAATTTGTAACAGTAGTTGTAATTTTTTTCCATTGATGAATGACAGCCTAATAGAATTCTCTTTTTCAATTCTCTTTTTCCAAGATTCTTGATATTCAAAATAACAGAAAACTCAGGCTGAATGGATGATGGATTATTCTGCTAGTATGAAAATGGTATGTAGAATGGCTTGCAGAGTTCGTACAGCTATTTGTACCATGCTACTAATCATAAGAGGTTCATCTAAATGAAGGGGAAAGAAACTAGTTTAGTGTACTGGAACTCAGATTCAAATCCCAGTTGAGCCATCAAGTGTGCTCTGTGTGACTTCTGAGTCACCAAGTAAACAAAAAACTTGAATTTAAGTACACCTGACTTGTAGGATTTTTTTCTTTCCAACTGCTTCTATGGAGCAGAATTGTGAATACTGGGTATTTTGCTCTCAATTGCAGGCCTGTCAAACATGACCTAAATATCCTTCTCTCTCCTGCTCATTAGGGACAACATGTCTTCCAAGTTCCTTGCCAGTGTTGTGAGCTGCTAAACACATCTCATGGGTAAACCCTCCAAGTAGTGACCTTGTGACTACACGCCTGCCAGATCTCCCTTCTAGCAAAAGCAGCTGCTCCTGTTGGCATCTGAACTGGCCTTCACAGAAGAACTCTTTTCTGAGGTGGACATTTTCTATGTTCCTCTCAGAAACGCACACAAAAATTCTTAAAAAAAAATATGTTACTACTATTAGCTATCTATTGACATATTATCTGTTGATACCTATTGCAACTGAGGAAGATGCTCTGGTTTAGACAGCAGTCTTCTTGCTTTTTTTTCTCTACCGATATGGAAAACCCTAAACATTAATGTCAGATTTAATTTGTGTGTGTGTGTTTGCTTTTTATATATACCCTTCTATTGTGGCAGTCATGGGTCTGTCTCAAAGAATATCTGCCCCTACTCATGATTCAGGACACACACTGGACCTTGTGTTCACTGCTGGGCAGGTTGATGGTGATCTGGATGTGAAGGACATCTCCATCACTCCGTTGCCATAGACAGATCACTACCTGGTGGGATTTAGGCTTATCGCAACCAGTTGCCTCTGCACAGGCGGGGGACCGCTCTCCATGGTCCGCCCTGGAGACTGATGGATCCTGATGGTTTCCTGAGGGCTCTGGGGGATTTTCCTGCAGCCAGAGCTGGCGACTCACCCGGCTCCTTGGTCAGTCTCTAGAACACAGAGATGACCAGGGCCCTGGATGAGATCGCTCCTGAGTGACTTTGGCCCTGCCGTAGATCAAGCACACCTCCTTGGTTTTCTGGGGAGCTGCAGGCTTTGAAATAGCAAGGTCGACGTTTAGAGTGACGATGGTGAAAAACTCATGTCGTATCTGATCGGGTAGAGGCCAGGGCTCACTGGTGTGCCTACTCTGCGGCGGTGGTGGCGGCTAAAAAGGTATACTTTGCTACCACCATTGCATCCGCAGAGAACCACCCAGCAGAGCTCTTCCGTGTGGTCCGGGGCCTACTCCATCTGGCCCCCCATACTGACGTGGTAGAGCACATGGAGGCTCGCTGTGGCAAGTTCACCCAATACTTTGCGGACAAGGTCGATCAGATACAGCATGACTTGGACGCCACTTTAACAACATCCAATGATGTCCCTGGGGTGCCTGTCTTGACCATCTTTTGGGATTCTTTTCAGCTTGTAGAACCTGAGGATGTGGACAGGATTCTCTGTAGTGTGAGACCATCTGCTTGCCCTCTGGACCCTTGCCCAGTCTGGCTAATCAGACTGGCCCGGGATGGACTGGCTGAATGGACAGGGAGGGTGGTGAACTCCTCTCTGAGGGAGGGGCTGTTGCCTTCTGCATTAAAGCAGGTGGTGGTTCACCCCTTCCTTAAGAAACCCTCCCTGGACCCTAAAAACCTAAACAACTATCGGCCAGTCTTAAACATCCCATTTCTGGGCAAAGTGGTCGAGCGGGTGGTGGCGTCCCAGCTTCAGAGGGTCCTGGATGAAGCTGATTATCTGGATCCCTTCCAATCTGGTTTCAGGCTGGGATTTGGGACAGAGACTGCCTTGGTAACCTTGGCGGATGACCTACGCCGGGGAATGGAAAGGGGGAGTGCATCCCTGTTGGTCCTGCTGGACCTCTCAGCAGCCTTCGACATCATCGACCATGGTGTCCTTCTGGGTCGGTTGGCCGGGTTGGGGATTGGAGGCACTGTTTTCCAGTGGTTCCGCTCCTTCCTGGCTGACCGGTCCCAGAAGGTGGTGCTGGGGGATGCTTGCTTGGCACCCAGGCCTCTTCGATGTGGGGTGCCACAAGGTTCCATTCTATCCCCCATACTATTTAACATCTACATGAAGCCACTGGGAGAGGTCATCCGGAGGTTTGGAGTGAGGTGTCATCAGTACGCTGATGACACCCAGCTCTATCTCTCCTTTCCTCCTGAGACCAAGGAGGCAGTTGAAGTCCTGAATTGTTGTCTGGAGGCAGTGAGGGACTGGATGAGGGTGAACAAGCTGAGATTAAATCCTGATAAGACAGAGGTTCTCCTGGTCCGGAAGTCCTCGACTCGGGTATTGGAATATCATCCTGTTCTGGATGGGGTTGCACTCCCTCTGAAGGAGCAGGTTCGCAGCTTGAGGGTTCTCCTGGATTCGCAGCTGCTCCTGGAGTCCCAGGTGGCGGCTGTGGCCAGGGGAGCCTTTGCTCAGCTTCGACCGATCCGCCAGCTGCAACCATACCTGAGTCGTTCAGATCTGGCCACGGTGACCCATGCCCTAGTGACATCGAGACTAGATTATTGCAACACGCTCTACGTGGGGCTGCCTCTGAAGACGGTCCGGAAACTTTAACTAGTCCAGAATGTGGCGGCCCATGTGGTTGCTGGGGCTCGTTGGTTCGACTCTGTTGGGCCACTGCTTCAGCGACTACACTGGCTGCCCATTCGTTTCCGGGCTGAATTCAAAGTGCTGGTCGTGACCTTTAAAGCCTTTAAAAGGCTCGGATTGTATCTTCTTCTGTACAATCCGACCCGTCACCTAAGGTCATCTGAGGGGGCCCTACTTACTGTGCCACCACTTAGAGATGTGAGAGGTGTGGCAGCCAGAGATAGGGCCTTCTCAGTGATGGCACCCTGGCTTTGGAACTCCCTCCCCTTTGAACTGAGAAAAGCTCCCTCAATACAGAGCTTCAGGCAGAGCCTAAAAAACTTTTATTTTAAAAAAAGCTTTTAAATGGGACAGGGGTTGGGGGGCAGTTTTATTGTGTTTATATATTATTGTTGTTTTAACAAAGTTTGTAGTCTGTTTTAATCGTTTCAATTTTAAATCTAATTGTATTTTAAGTGTATTTTTATTATGTTTTAACTTCTATTTATTATTATTTTAATGGTGTTTTATTTTTATTCATGTTAGCCGCCTTGGGCTCTCTCTTGTGGATGAGGAAAGGCAGGATACAAATTAAGTAAAATAAAATAAAATAAATGTTACTGACTGTGGCTACAATCCAGAGTAACTACGGGACCTTTTACACTTAGTAATGGTGCCAACTTTGGGAAACCAATGGGAAATGAAGCAATCCAGGGGGAAGTGCCTCTTCTGTCTTCCCATAGTTACTCTGGATTGTAGGGTACGGCTGCAATCATAAATCTTTAAATGGCAGGAACATCATGTTCTATGAATCTACGGCTTCATTCTGCTCACAAGTTTCAGAGAGAACAGAGGAAAGGAAAGAAAAAGTGAAAAATGCTTTAAAACAGTGATGTTGAGATATGTTGACTTGGCACAGCCCGACGGTGTTGCATTTCAAGCATTAATTTTGTTTAATGAAATGTAATTGCATTAACATTGCTTTAAGTGTATTAATGTTTTAAAACTTATTATTGATTGTTAATAATAAAGCTGCTGTCTTTAAACGCCAACTGTTGATAAGCTATCTCTGGAAGCTGGGAGTCTGGAGGACGTGGATAATTTATACCTGCCAAATATCTTAGAGGAAATTCCAAGTACATTGAAATTTGCATATACAGCATTATAGAGGGTAATTAGGTCTACACTAAATATTTATTCATCTCACTGCTTTAAAATACTGGTGCAAGGTTTTCTAACTTGAAATGAGCTATAAAAACAATGGAAGATGAGAGAAATATAAATAACAAGCTTATAAAAAAATGTTTATAATGCAGCCTGCCAACATTTCAAGCCCAGGATCATGTAAGCTCACACATTCCCATATGGCTTTACCCACTTAATACTTTTTTCTTAGTAACAGGACAAGGATGCTCATAGAATTGTCCCTGCAGCTTTATTCACCTGTTGATTCAGAGTACCATCCAATGTATCAAGCTGCTTTTCAACGTTATATAATATCTGAAGGTCCAACGTCCACAGAGTTAACTCTCCATGGATGCTGGTATATACTGGGGGCTGATTTTAAAGGGCTTATTTTTTTTTAAAGCATGTCAAAACTGGTTTTCCTACCATACCTACCACACCATTACAACCATTTTTAGAACTTAAAGATCCATTTCTGGGTTGTGTGGAGGTTACTTGCTCCTTTCTGATTCACCTCAAAATACATCATTGGACCACATGAAGGTAGAAAAACTAATTTTGGAACACTTTTTAAAAAATGTAAACACTTCAAAGTTGGCAATTAATATTTTGGTATCCATGGGGGATTCTGGAACAAAAGTCACCATGGCTAGCAAGATCCTACTGTACTGGGAATGTAAAAGAGACGGTAGGGCATCTTGATCCTAAGCTAGGACTGCCATGATGCCAAAATGGCTGTCATGGAATCCTAAGCACACTTGGGCTATCATGACCGAACTACTTAGGAGAAGGGGTTGTTTCCTTCCACTGTGTAAGGAAAGAAGCCCTGCAATGGGACTACTTGATTTGGTGGCAGCCTTTGGGCAGCCTCATATGGCCCTTTGGGGGGATATGACATACTTGGAAGGTCTGTGAATTCAAGGAACTAGAAAATGGTTGGATGTGTCTTGTAGCCACAAAAGATTAAGGAACATGGTGGTGGAATTAGCTCTGTTTAGGATTAAGCCAAGGACTCACAAAATTGAGATTCAAAGTCAGGGAAAGGGCCAGGAGCCTATAACTCTCTAGACACTAGATTGTCTCTTCAAGTTGTTGCTTTGTGTTTCCTTTGTAAAGGTAAAGCGTGGGTATTATTGCAACATTGATACATTATATACATTATGATACATTGTAGCAAAGAGACAGACCCCCCAAAAGCAGCAAAACCCGGGGCCTGGGCAGGGGACGGAATTTATTTGTCCTCAGTGTGGAAGGGATGGACACTCTCGAATTGCCACTGTCGAATTGGCCTGTTAGCCACACTAGATGCTGTTTCAGGACCTCCAATCAGAGCACGATACCATAGTCTTTCGAGACTGAAGGATGCCAGTGATGATGACGACATTGTATTGCTTTAAAAAAGACCATTAGAACATAGTTGCCCCTTCCACCAGTTAAGTTGAGCAGTATGAATTTTATAATTCTTCAATAATTTAATAAGAATGTTATTAAAGCTTGAGTCTAGAAGGTAGACAGTGGACTGAATAAGTAACTATTCCTTTTTCAGGTTTTACACCATGGTTGTTGTTTCTCCCCCCTGTTTCTTTTAGTAATTTGTAGAAAGCTCACTTAGGTGATATGTAACCTTTAATTCAGCTATTGTTAGCACTTTTGTATGTCAGTGAAGGGTTCTGAAATTTTCAGTAGGATGTGTTTTCTTAATAGGGAACCTTTATTATTCCCCTAGTACTTCAAAACTATCACTGACATCTGAGTTATATGCGCTTCATAACTACTGCATAACCTTCAACTCCAGTCAACAAGATTGTGTTTTACTTCAGTGGGCAGAACAAGCTATCTGTGGAAGGCTTGCTCTTATTCTTGTTATAAACCTGATTTAAGAAAAATCGAGATCTATAAAATCCATGTTTACTTTCTCTCTCTCTCTCTCTCTCTCTCTCTCTCTCTCTCTCTCTCTCTCTCTCTCTCTCTCTCTCTCTGGTTGTGTTCATACCACTGAAAAATACAAAGTCATTTGCAGACTAACTCTATTGAAAGAAACCACCAAGTTCATAAATTTCATAGACTTGGAACTTCATGGTGAAGAGGGTCCACTGGGACCAAATTCTGTTTTCCCCTAGGCTTAGGTTGCCATAATTCTCTTCCACAAAATCGGGACAAGACCCTCTGCTTCATTGGTCAGTAGGTGAACACAATCCCCCCAAATTGTAATTGTCTCTCTTTTTTGGAACATTTGGCAAAGCTACATAGGCTCAATAATTCAGTATCCACTAATTTGAAATAAAGTAGATTTATCTAATACTAGCAAAAGTGCACCCACTTTGCAGGAGTAAAATTTCCCATACGCCATCCCCCCACTGCGCATCAACCACCCATGCAAATCAAACCTCCATGCGCATCACCCCCATGCACAACATCCCCCATGTTCAGCCACCCTATGCGCAACATCCTCCATGTTCAGCCACTCTATGCACATCATCCCTCTAGGCGCATCAGCCCCCATGTGCATCAACCCCTCATGCTCATCAACCCCCATGCGCATCATCCCCCATATGCAACAATCCCCCAGGCGCAACAACCCCCCTTGCACATCACCCCCATGTGGAATACCTCCATGCACAAAAGCCCCCCCATGCACAGCATCCTCCCCAGTGCAACCCCTCCCTCCAAACAGCACTTCCACCAGTGCACCAGGCACCAAGTACCAAATTGACTGGTCAGTCTTCCATGTTAGGTATAGGACGAAAACATGTTGCACTCCTATTCAGCCCCTTAAGGGTTAAATTTCCCCACATTGGTTAAATTAGGTAAAATTCTCCTCAGTCATGTTCTCCAACATAAATCTGGAACTATTCAGATTAGAAAGCCTAGTCTTCGAACAAGAAGGACGTAGTAGGCAAGATTCTTCTTCTCCTTCCTCTTTTCTATTGGGATCCTCTGAGGAAAAAATTTTGAAAAACAGTGTGCAACTGTCCACATTGCCGGAATTGCTTTTCCAACTACCATATGGCAGGTAGCACTAGACAAAAGCAGATTTGCAAGTACTGCAATCCCATAAGTACTGCCTGTTATTAAAGTTCCTTCAAGTGAAGTTTTGTAATTGGGGAACAGTAGAAGGCCTCAGCATGCAGCATCACTGAGTCCCTACCGCTCTCTACCAAAGTAGAACTTAGACCACATACCTATCCGTGTTTACTCAGAAATAAGCCCCATGGTGTTCAAAGGGTCTTACTCCCAGGAAAGCGTGCAGCCTTAGTTACTTCATTTTCTAGAATATCATGTTATGGAAATTATATATGCCTCTTAACATATTCAGATGCTTGCCCCTTAGTAACTTTTGCTTGGCCGCCCACAATTTGTTGTGAGAGTCAGATTTTAGAGTAGCTGGCTTAGCTTCTGGTCAGGCCTAAATCTCTGGACCTTTCATTTTGAAGGGTTGAGCGCTTGACTATTCTGAACCAGGCCCCAATTGCATCCTCACCCACCCTGCTGCAGTGGCAAAAATGGAATATCTGCTTTGCCGAAGTTATTAAAGTAGATTAAGCAACATCAAAGTTGCTGAAGGACATTCTTCAAAGTCAAAGGGTGCAGGCTTGTATTCAAATATTTAGCAAAGGAAATGGATGCTCATGTTTGATCCGCAAATTTAAAGAGCAATGCTTAGTTCATCTCTATTTACGGATATTGCTAACAGCTTAATGCCAAACATATCCATAAGTGTTTGCAGGATTTATTTGGCGTTAATGCATTTCAGAGGGAAATGATGTTTCTTCCAGAGATTATAAATCCTTAGCACATTTTGGGCTTGTTCTTGGAGTTCATTTGTGACTTTTCCTACCCCCTGTTCCAAAGTACTTGCATGCACTGCAGATCAGAAGAGAAAACTATTCAAGGCTAAATTGTCTAAAGAATATTTTCGAACATTTCTTAGCACTGTTTAATAAACCAAACCAGTAATCATCATCATATATTTTAACATTTGACTGTAACAATGCTGCATTGCCTCACTAATTTGTCTGATTCTTGAGCGATTTGTAGTAAGGACGGGTCAGGCATCAGAGAGTGCAGCAACCTGAAGTTGAAAATATTTATTTATTTATGCAAGCCTTCATAGGTAAGGCTACTTTTTTTAAGCTCCAACAGCCAGTCCAATGTGGGGCCATTGCATCGGATGCATGGATGCTTCTGCAATGTCTGCTGCATCCAGTGTGCTGTCCAGGTGAAGAGGCCTATCCTGCCAAGACAGCTAAGTGAAGTTCTCCTTCACTAAGTGAAGTGTTGACTGCTGCATTATCCCCTATGAGACTATTCCAGTTCTGTTTGTGGTGTGGATCTGAGGAGTTATGCTAATCCAGGAACACACCATCCCAGGATAGAGGTTTGGGATCTAACACCCACTGGCTCCTCCTTGTCCTGCCTCTCTCCCATCTCACCATACTCCTTACTCCTTTCCTGAGCTTCTTCAGGTGGTTTTGTGCTGGTGGCAGTTCTCTGGCTGCTGCACACCCTCTGTACAGAATGGTGTGGGGTTGACACGGTGGTAGGGCTGTTTCTATGCTACTGTACCTGGTGGTAAATCAGAGTCTCCTGATATTCTTGATAGGATGAATTGGGCAGTTATTCAGATAGGAAGTCTTGGGGTTACACAATGTGTCAAAACTACCAAAAATCTGAATTATTTATCAAGGAAGTTCATAGAATCCTAAACCATGGGCTATCACTTCTGGGTTAACTTTGATATTTGGTATAGTATGCTTAGGTATGCATAGTACTGTGCTAAAGATGCATCTGTCACCAAACATGACAACCAAGTGTTTAGACCCTTCTCTGTACCAGTTGTCTTGCATCATCATGGCCTTCTCCACAGTAGCTGATGATGCAGAGTGAGGGCAGGAGAAACTGAATGTTGAATATCATACAATAAATTCTGCCAGGTCATACAAAACAGAGAGGTTATTTTTAACATCAGCCACATGTGGACCGTTAACACCAATGTTGACATTTGCCAACTGTGCAGGCACCAGTCAGACTATGGGACTTTTTGTGGGATGGAGGCGGTAGAATGGTTTGAGAGGGAGCAAGACTGCAATCCTAATCTCCAGTTAGGCCAGACTAAGCCCCTGCATACGTCCTATGCTGACCTGGGGGTGTCACAAAAGTGCCAAAAGACACTTCTGCACCACAACTTGGGGAGGGTTAGGCCAGTGCACAGACATGTGCTTGCCTCCCTATGTCCACACAGGAATGGGAAGACCGATAAGTTATGCTGGCCTAGGTTAGGACTGCACTCTAAGAAAGAGAAGGGTACATTCCTAAGACTTTGTCAAGAGGTCGTATAATTCATCTACCGGAGTAAATTATTTCACAACACATAGTTAGACTACCATTGTTAACTTAACAGTATTGATGGAGCCAGCCAAGGCCTGATAAATACTTACAGATGATACATTTATTGAGGAATTATAGGAAGAAAAAAGGCATAATGGCTTCAAGAGGTTGTGCTTTTACTATCTAATGTACCTGGCTAAGAAACAATATCAATTGATTGGTGGCATTCATTCCCTCCATGGCGAAGGTTTGAGCCCTGTTTGGTTCCTGTTTCTGCCTCACTTGGCTAATAGGCCCATTACTACTTTCCTTCAGGGAAAATCATTTGAACTTGACATTTTCATTTTTTTCTTTATCAATAGTGGTGGAAGTAGAGGCTATTAAAATCCTGCGTCTGCAGTAGTATTGAGGGCCTGCAATAAGTC
>JAREYC010000001.1:75930000-76015000 GCA_030015325.1 Cryptoblepharus egeriae | reverse complement strand
CTGGATTTTATATATATATATATATGAAATATGCCTGTGTTGCAGGAATAAAATACCCCCGCCCCCGTTCACTACCTGTGTTAAATTTCTCAACATCGGTTTTTGGTGGGTGTTGTTGCTGGAGATATTCTCTCATCAGCTCATTCTCAACAACAATAACAACAGCAACAGCAAATATGGAAGGAAGATCTGCCTGCCTGCCTGCCTGCCTGCCTGCCTGCCTGCCTGCCTAGATAGATAGATAGATAGATAGATAGATAGATAGATAGATAGATAGATAGATAGATAGATATTGCTTTCATATATTTAACTTATTATTAAATTTAAAACTATTACATGTAATTTTTTACATTAAATTTATTAATTAAACAAGGCTATCTGATGCCTGCTCACAAGGAAAAGAAGGACGGTATAGATCTTTTCTAAGACATGTCCTGGAAAAAGAGGACATTTGGTCACTATGCCCTATGAAGTTTAGCTGGGTGTCTACCCAGATTGTTGATGGCACAGGGCACAATCCAGAGTAACTACGGGAGCACGTAAGAGACATTATGTGCACCCATAGTTACTGCACCATCTAGTGAAAACCAATGGAAAATTCATATTGCAATCCAGAGTAATTTGTTCTTACTCCGGAGCAAGGACTCCCCGTAGTTACTCTGGATTTCACCCATAGTATCATTTGATTTCTACGGTTCCAGATGACAAGAAGCAGGTTCATCTCCTTACTCCAATTCTAAAGAGTCATTGGCTGAAGTTGTGACCTAGTTATTGGGTATTTAGGTGCCACTGATTTCTCATTTCTCATTTCACCAAACACCATAAATTTCAGCTAATTTAGGTTCTCTGAACTCAGTATGGGAAAAATAAATGGAGCCAAAATGTTAAGTTACCTGGATGATGTCTGGGTGTAGTGTTGATACAAGGTGTCTGAAAGCCATGATGTAAACCCTGCAGTGGGCCATCCAACCTTATAGGTGGTAATGGTATCCATTTATCACCCAATGAGAGCTTCACTGTGATGGTACAGAGGTCTCTGGGGCTGCATGGGATACCAGGTACATAGGTACAGGTACAGGTACAGGGGATGGCAGATATATAGTTAGGGTTGCCATATGTTCCCCAAAACAAGGACAATCCCAATTTTGGGGGATTATGTTAACATACTGGCAAATGGGACAGAATGTCCTATTCAGATTTTGTGGAAGAGAATTATGGCAACCCTATACAATTCTCTTCCACAAAATTTATTTATTACATTAAATTTCTTAATTAAACAAGGCTACCTGATTCCTGCTCACAAGGAAAAGATGGTAAAGACCTTTTCTAAGACTTGTCCTGGAAAAAGAGGACATTAGGTCACTATGCCCTACCATGTTTGTGCTAGCTGGGTGTCTACCCAGATTGTTGATGACATAGTATCTCTTGTTGTTGATGACAACAAGAAAGAGCAGGCCTCCGTCAGTCTTGAAAGACTATGGGCGCAATCCAGAGTAACTACGTGGAGTCCTTGCTCCGGTGTAAGAACAATTTGCTCTGGATTGCAATATGAATTTCCCATACGTTTTCACTAGGTAGTGCAGCAACTATGGGTACACGTAAAGTCTCTTGCGTGCTCCCGTAGTTACTCTGGATTGTAGGGTAAGGTATCGTGCTTGGTGCTGCATACGCTGCATGCGAAGCACGAAAGCCTGGGTTGGATTGTTATGGAGGATAGACTGTTACCCAAGCAGCAGATCCCCCCTCTCCACACCACTGAGTTAGTCCAATGGAAAGGCAGAGCCAATACGATTGGATCCAGCTGGCGTCGCAGAGCTGGGCTAAGGACAGGAGCTCACTCTGTCTTGTGGGGCCGACCCGGGAATCGAACCCTGGCCAGCTGGTTAACAGGCACAGTGTCTTAGCCACTTGCGCCACCCACAGCCCTTTGACAACAAGAGATACTAAGATAGTTATTATCTAAGATATGAAGGTTGCAATCCTAAAGACACTTTTCTGGGAGCAAGACCTATTTAACATAATGGAGATTACTTTCAAATAGACATGGTTAGGATTGTGCTCTAAGTTATCTTAGTACTATCTAAGTATTATCTAAGATACCAAGATACCTAAGATACTCTTGTTATCTATCTAAGATACTAACAGCCCAATCCAGAGCAACTAATCTGTCCACATAAGAGCCCTTGGGTTGCCCTCTCTAACACTAGGTTGGAGCAACTGCAAGATGCTCCAGCCCAGTTACTCTGAAGGAGGCTTAGGGCAGAGCAAGGCAAGATAGGGTGCCCTAAGAGAGGTGGACCTGCTCTGCCCTAACTGGGGCAGCCTAAGCAGCTCAGGAGAGGCAAGTTGAGGGCATGTTTGGCATTGCCTAGGGCAGAGCAGTTACTCTGTATCCAAAGCCTGTTTCCAAGGCAGAAATGCCCTCTTCCAGCCCTCAGAGTTATACCACCTCAGGAGCAGGTATAGTAATGAGTAGACCCATAGGGATCCATGATAAGGCCCGAGTAAGAATGGCAGTGCTGACCAAACATCTGAGTTCTTGGCCAGCCTAGCTGCAACCCCTGCCTCTCAACCTCAGGATATGGAACAAACTACGGCTGCCCACAAACCTCAGGATACAGCAGGCCACTCCAAGAAGCCCCTTGTATTCACCGTAGAATGTACTGGCATCTCATCAGGGACTCCTTATAAGGCAGGCACCCAGTGGCGTCACCAGACTGGTGCGGCTGGTGTGGGCTGCATTGGGGATGCGCTCCGTATGGGGTGATGTGCCGGAGGAGTTTGACTGTCCTTTGGCAGGCCCCGGGCGTCAGCACCCCCATTCAGGCCTGCTCCAAGGCGGAGAATCAGCCAGAAGCTGACACTTGTCTGAGGAGCTGGCCTGAACGGCCATCTGAGGTGCACTGTGCAGAAACACACTGAGCATGCCCAACAGCTTCAGAGGAGACTTCCTTAGAGCAGAGAAAGTCCACGCCTCTGCACAGCCACTCGGCCTCACTCAGGAGGCGGAGCGGCAGCCGAATGACTTCAGAAAGAGTACTGCACAGGCACCAACTCTGATGCCTGCACAGTCTCCCCCGAAGCCAAAAGGTTTCAGAAAAGTACTGCGCAGGTGTCAGAGATGGTGCCTGCGCAGTACTCTTTCTGAAGCCAGTTGGCTTCAGAAACAACTGCGCAGGCGCCAACTTTGGTGACTGTGCAGTCCAGGTGGGGGGGGGCACGCATCCCAGGGATGATGCACAGACTTCCGCACCAGGTGATGTGCAGAGTCATGTCACCACTGTAGGCACCACAGCTGTTCCTTGTTCAGTGTGATCTGAGGGGTGTCTCCTCAGGAGCAAGTCTTCTCCTTGTGTCAATTACGTAGCATACTCTGGAGCAGTTAGGGCAGCCCAGGCCTCCTGACTCTCTGGATTCAGCATAACTTTCTGCTCTGGATACAGAATAGTTAGGAGAGTGCAGTTAGGTCAGAGCAGGCTGAATTTGCTCTGGATTGCAGCCTAAGATAGATATGTTGATGACATACAATTCTCTTATGAATTTGGCCATTACTGCTTCCAGTACGGGAATTTCAGTGGGTTAACCCAACTGGAATGACTTCTGAAATGTGGGGGCTCTTGGATGGAGACCAACTTGATTCTTCCTCCAGATATCCCCAATGGGCTCTTGGAGTGCTTTTAACAGCAGCTTGATCTGAAGAGGTTAGCAAGTGATACTCTTCATCACCAGGCTAAGAAAAGCTTCAGCCCTTATCTTTGCACATCAACCCATTTTTAAAAGATCAGACTATGATCTGGCATGAAAATGCACACCTAAAAAATCTCAATCCTGCTCCCGGCACACCTCTTCCAACTAGAGGAAAGCCTCAGCCTGGTGCACGAGGCATGGCAGGGGCATCCTTGCCTTGGAAGATAATTTCAATTGCCAATTCTGTATGTAATTTGGAGTTAAACTTTATAGTTTAAAGTTAGATAATATATGAATCACACATGCCTGAATCATGTATTACAGATCCAGGTCTTGGTGTTATTTAAAGGCTCCTTATTTTTTAATATGTCTTTTGGACTTTATTTAGCTATGCAAGATATCACCATATTCAGTTTTTTTTATAATAAACATGTCTAGTCAAAGAAAGCATTAATGAAGCAATTCCCCAAATAAAACAGTCCATCATATCTGAGTTGCAGCAGAGAGAAAGTGTGGTCTTTGTAGTTTAATCAAGATCACAAGACTTGTTTTGAGCGTCTGTCATCTTTAATTTTACGGCACTTCATTTCAGAGTGGGACTGCCAGGGTCACATGCAATTAAAACACAGGCAAGATTTGTCTTGTGAAATCTTCACATAAAAAGTAATGTGTTACTCTATTTTAACTTTTCTACTGAACTCTGTGAACTCACTAATTACTTTTCCCCCCTCTTGTCACCTTTTTGATATGACATGGATTTTTTAAAAGAGAGAAGTTTAGAATTTTTTTTTCTTCCCCAAACCATGCATACGATTGAGGATAACAAAAATTAAACCCAAGGAAAAAAGGCTCTGTGTATTAGGAAAAAAGTAGAGCATTTTGACTACACTTACAAAGCGACCGATGGATCAAATCAAGGAAATAACCATTAATCTGTTTAACTAGGGCAGGTAGAAGTGTAATAGCAAATGGAGGGTTTTATTGAGGCCAATCACATGAACATGTGCTTAGTCTCTGGGGTAGGGAGAAAGAGACTTCAGAGTGGTGGACCATGAAAGGCGATAAAGGCCAGCGCCTATATACTTCCTTTTTAGCCAGGCTCAGTGGTTGCATCATGGCGATCAGTAAATTGCAAAGACCCTTATTAACCTTATTGATAAGGAGCTTAGGGAAGTTCCATTCAGTTCACAATGTCTGCCTTCTTTTTGTTCCCATGTCCTTTTCAGTATGCAATCCCTGCTCTCTTTGTATGGAAAACCTTTATGTTGCACCTCAACGTTCGCTGGAACAACTATGCTCGTTTCGGAGGAAGGGCACATGGGAACCTTAGGGCAAAACCAGGGAGGAGCGTACCCAGGGCCATGTTCTCTATCCATGTGCCTGAGACACCTGGAGTACGGCCAACCCCCTCCCTCCGCATTTCCCCAGAATCTTTTATATCCCTCCTCTTTCCAAGCAGCTGGAGTGCGTGGGGATCAGAGGATTATTGTTGATACCTGTCGAAAAGAGTTATGTCTACTCCGATTTCCAGTCCCGCTTACTAATTAACCTTATTGTATACAGGAAGCGCTTGCTTTTAATACCTGCATTCTTTTGGGGATGCACAGTAAAATGAAACTGAGTGTGAAAAATTTGGTTAGCAATTTGCCCGTTTGAAGTCATTTTCGAGTTTCCAGTTCTGGTGACTGTGACCTTAAAATTGATCGCTACAAAAAGGGAAGGATAGAAGGGGAGCTACTCACTGTAAGAGACACAAAAATTGGAAGAACTGAAAAGTTCCATCCATTTACCTGGATTTTGCTGAGACACACGCACAGGATTTCTTGCTCTTTGTTTACTCACAGGCGTCCTCCATTTCTAGGTCACCCTCTTCCCAGCCAAGCGCATATGTTCTTGCATTTGCTCCTAAAGAGCTCTCCTTTCTTTGTGGTAGTGTGACTAGAAGAACTTGACGGTAAAATAAAGCAGAAGCATATAAACATTTAATTTGCAGTGACAAAAACAAGATACATTAAGGATCACAAGGAGTGGATGACGGGGAAAAAAAAATCCAAGGCCAGCTTTAAGCTGAAGGAGATGCAAAAGGAAGTTAAAATGGACCTTGAGAGAAGAACTCAAACTGCTTCAAAGGGGTCGGATGAGGTACTGGCTTTTGCATATTTTAAAGTTATGTGTCTTATGGCCCAGTCATTTTAAAGTTTAGGGCAGAAGATCCCATGCTCCACCATTGGTGGCTGTGAACTACTGGTGCAGTAGCTACCCCAGACAGTTGTCACAAAGCCGAGGACTACGTGCAGGCAAGAGCAGCCTGCAAAACCTCTACCGTCACTGTTAGGTTGGCAGGGGGGACAGACTGGGACAGGGATGGAAGGAGATGGACCTTAGTAGCAGTCATGTATACTGGACTATCTTTCCACTTCCTAGCCTGGATCCACTGCCAGAGTCTCTTCCAAAGAGTCTCCATAGCATATGCAGTGTACAGTAACAATATGTTGACCTCTGTACAATAAATTTCAATGCTGTTTTAAAAATAACTGCACTGAAAGCATGCTAGCAGCTTGCTAGAAAAATCATGTCCTGATTTTTCTAGTAAAGAAAAGTAACACACCTGTGAAAAGGAGAGGAAATAGTACTGTATTAGGGAACGCATGTTCTGCAAGAACCACGGAGTGGCAGGTGAAGAGGTCTCAGGTGCTTCAACATTTTCTCTGCCTTCCAGAGTCCTGTTATAGTATCCAAATCCTAACATAAATAAATAAAAATGAATAAATTTTAACAGTTCTTATCTGCAGTATGGATGTACTCTTATGATACTTTTCCATGAGGCTGCTGCATTCAGCGAGCATCGCAACGAAATTCAACTATGGACATGTCTAGCAGTGCTCTTCAGGCTGCTATCCCCACCCCATCTCATGGATCCCTCCCTTAAAAAGAACTGTACTTTGATGTGCTCCATCAGAGCTGTTGAATGGCTTTGTGGAGCCACAGCCAAGGTGGATCAGCTCCTCCACCCCAAAATAGTTTATACAGTATTATGCAAGCAGTTTTGTGCACATAATCTCTCATTGGTGCCTCCCGCATGTAGTCCCATTGCCAGTGTCCAGTGAATCTCTATGAAGAGAAAGAAATAATTGTAGAACCTTGAATATATCTTTTCAGAATGACTGGAAAATATCAGTTCAACTCTGTAAGGTTGATTTCCCCCTCCCACCCCCAATATCCTACTGAACTACTAGAAATTTTAATTTTCACAACAACGGTATGGCAAATTGTCATCCTTTTTTGCACACAGCTGTCTCAGTATTCTTATAATTTGAATGATTCAAGATCATTGTCTGGCAGCGTGAATCACAGCATGGCCCCGTGCCTGCCTCTTTTTCAATTACATCTAAGAAGAAGACTGCTGGAGACCCATTTTTTCATCTTACGGAGGACCCCAAAAGTGCCAGATCTCATTTCAATATAATAAGAAATAGTATGCTAAAGTAGATGTTAACAGGATGCTGAAAGATATGCTCCATGGAGAGAAGATAATACACTATAGTGCAGGATAGAAACTTTATTAATGTGCTTTTTATGAAAACAGAATTAGCACCACAGATAGTGAAGCTACAACTTTGTATTTAAAATCTGTGAAAGCTGTTTAACAATCAGAGCATATTAACTTACACACGTGTTTTGAGCATTTTATTTGCAGTTTTTTTTAATTGTGCATGTGTGGGATTTTACAGTTTTGTACAGATGTCAAGGATAAGGTGAGAATGAATGGGAAAGACATGGGGCAGTCTATTTACAGTATAGCCAGAAGCCTATGTATGGAGGAGCATGTATGTGTTTCTCTTATGTGCATTTACCTGGAAATAAGCCTCACTAAGTAAAGTGAGATGAATAAAAATGCAAAGGCTCGTGCTGCTTATCTCATGTACATGTACTGACCACTAGTTCAATTGAATTTATTGGCAGTTACTTCTGAGTACACATGGATAAGATTGGGTGCATAACTTTTAATGATCACCATGAACATGGGTGCTGCCAGTAGCAAGCACAGCAAGGTATTTCCTGAGTCAAGGGAGTTTTGAACAGTCCTCCATTGATCCCGACAACTATAATCTTGAAATGTGAATTACTGCCAGTAGATAACACCATTGGCTTAAAAGCCCCAATGTACTAAAAGTAGATATGGTTTCAGAGTAGAAAGGGAAAGAATTCAGTATATTCTCAAGTAACTGTGTGTGTGTAGAAGCAAAAGAAGATTAGAAAGGGCCACCAATAGTCTTAGGAATCCACAAAACTTGGAGTATGCTCTGATTTTCAAAATTGTCCCCCCACACATGCTTCAAAGTAGAAATATGAATTCTAAAATTGGATTACTTAAATGTACATACTGTATAGTACTCTGCAAATCAGTACTCACCAGCAAAGTACTGTGAAGTGCTCAAATGTGTGTTATATGACATTGACCATGTGTTCAAACGGCATTCTCAAATAGCACTAGTCTCTAAGGACATCCCATAATGTGGTGTGGACAGTGGCAAACTTTTTTTGTCTAAAGTGGTGTAACTAATGTTTCTGTGGGCCTATATCAAGTTCAGAATGATGCCCTGGAAGTGATGTCACAACCAGAAGTCACATCAAGCATTTAAAAACATAAAAATTGGGTCAAGGTCTGCCTGCGCCCCACAGCTGCTGCCTAGTTAACTAGCTGTAACTTTTGACAGAATACCAATACTTTTGTGTGGCTCGATGTACTTGAGGCTTAATTATTACTGCTCTGGAAAACAATGTGTAAGAGCACAATCCTAACTAGGTCTACTCAGAAATAAGCCTCACTGTGTTCAATGGCTCATACTCCCAGGAAAGTGTCTTTAGGACACATCCTAAAGACACTTTCCTGGGAGTAAGACCCATTGAACACAATGGGTCTTACTTTTGAATAGATATGGTTAGGATTGTGCTCTTTGTCTTACAGCCTAGTCATGCATCTCTGAATATTCTAATTAGCAATTAAGTGGTGCACAAATTTTACAAATATGTAATAATTTCTTCAAGATACCTGTTAGCATCTGTTCTTTTTATAATCATCTTACTGTGATTTTCTACACAAAAATAATGCACTCTGCCATTGAGTCATGGCAGTCTGAAGATTTGCTTTCCTTTCGGCCCCTTTCCTCGAAAAGGTTGCCAACCTCTGATCTACATCTTCTCTATGTGCTTCCAAGTATTGAAAGGGAGCCCTGCATAATAGAAGCAGTAGACATATGTGTGCAAAGGAATGTACTCGTAGATCTTCTTGTAAAAAATAGCATTAATTAAACAGTACCTGTGAATAGTATTGGTCTGTGTGCACAGTACCTCTATGATACCCCCAAGAATTTGCTGGACCAGAGTAATTGAAACCAAAACTAGCTGATATGAGAAATAAGAAAGAAAACCATTTATTAATAAAACATTCATTATGCCACAGGATAAGAGATCCTTCTTTATTGTTTAGTTGGCTCATTTATTGTTGATGTCTCTCTCACTCACCCTAACATGTACGATCACACCATTGAATATGCACAGACCCTCTAAAGACCTTTTACATTTTTAATAAGTTGTTCTTTACTGGTTCAAGAAAAAAAATTGCATGCTGGCATAACACCACATAGTTCAATGGTTTTGGAAAGCAAAGCTCACTGGGAATTGTAGATTTTTTAAAAAGTACACTTTTGGAGACAATGTGGAGCAAAATTCCAAGGAAAGTGCTTTTCAGTATTAACTGTTCCTTGCTTCCCAGCTGGAACATCCCTATTGCTTACCTGGTCTGAATAGTGGCACCATAAGGTTTTTCACATCACAAAAAATAGGCAAGCACACCCAGATCCAAGTCTGCATGTGTGGGGTGAGTGTAGAGTCAAGGGGTCTTTGACTCAAATGTTTTGCTGAACCTTCCTTGTACACAACTTGAGTGTCGATGAGTCAGTGAAAAACGCTGAAAAAATTACGACTTGGACACTAGTCACCTGCCTCTAGTTCCTCTTCCTGGACAGTAGTAAGGACATCTTTAGCACATCAAGACCCACAGTTCTATTAATTTAATATTAATATTAATAATCCTATTAATTTCTCGCTTCTGTTCCACTATAAGGAAACAAGCAACGGGAATAATGATATGGACAAAATAAAGCAAAAAAATCCTGGGCCTTACATATTCTATACGGATTTGCAATATGGAGCAAAATTTAAAAAAAAAATCATGAGAATTTGCCCTCTGTTTTCAAATGCAGAAGTGTTGTTTTTGTCACTGTTTGTGCGACTGGTTCATTATTTCCTGAAGCAAGGGAATGTGATTTCTTATCAGGATGACCGAGGAGACAACATTTACATGAAATGTTTGTGAGACTCTGCCTTGTAAGAATGGAGTGATGTTCCAACCCAAGTTTTGCGGTTACAATAGTAGAACTAGGATACAACATATGTATGCCATCAGCCAGATAAGTAAGCGTTCTTAAGGAAGCTTCAGGTTATAATAGGAAAGCGTTCCTTTCCTCGATATCAATAAGCTTTGGAACATAGAAGGATTTCACATAGAAAGGTAATAAGTTACACTTGCTAGAGCAGGATTAAAAATGTATGAGATATAAACCTTCCTTCATGCTTAAGGCAACTACATGTTGAGGCAAGATTACCATGTGACTAGAGCTTGGATGAAACACCCCCATTGGGTACTTGATGAAGAATCACACCTTTGGTATCAAGGCAGTATTTTCACATAGGGGGAAAAAGAGGCCGGCAAGAGCGTTAAGTCATGTGGCTTTTTTTTCAAGGAGCTACTTGTGTTCTTGATGGCTGCAAAGATAACATGCTTCACTACACCGTACAATACTAATCATGTGTACTATCATAACACTACTAGACCAAATAGCAATCCTAACTGTAATAACACATCTTTAATTAGTACAGGGATGTAAACTGCTACTTTTGTCTCATTAGTGGAACTGTAGGCTCAATCCTGCCTGCAGTTATCTCAGCAACTTCCAATGACTAATGAGAAGAGCAGAAGAGCAAGTTCAAGGCTGGCTTTTTCTTTTTCAAAGAAACACACGCACACAAGATTTTTGCATATGTGATTCATTTATAAAATGGCTCATCTTTCATTTGTTTTAGGCTTTATACACTTAGTGTAGTGCACAAAATAAACCCAGGATTGTGGTATTGGTGACATGCCCCCAAATCCAGAGTAACTACGGGAGCACGTAAAAGACTTTACACGCACCCATTGTTACTGCACCACCTAGAGAAAACCTATGGAAAATTCATATTAGAATCCAGAGTAAGTTGTTCTTACACTGGAGCAAGGACTCCCTATAGTTACTCTGGATTTTGCCCAAAGTCTGTTTTAGTCACCTGGAACAAGAGTAAGCACAGTTTCTCCTTGTGTTAGACCACGGGGAAAGCACATCAGTATGGTCATATGTATAAGCTGCAATCCCAAACTCCAGTTAGGACAGCCTAAGCCTCAGTATATAAGTCCTGTGCTGACTTTGGGATATCACCAAAGTGCTGAAATACACTTCTGTGCCACTCTTGGGGAGGGTTTGGCCTGAACAAAATTCAGGCTTGGATTCCCTGCATATATTCTGAGTTTTGTGCTGAAAAAGTTGCTATAATTATTATGAGGCTTAGGAGCAACTGAAAAAAGAATATATTGCCATTTCTGTAAAATGAAAATTCATATGCTTTTTTGTAGAAAAATGTAGGACATGACAACATAAAACCTAAAGACGTAGACATTGCTTTCACGTTGTTAATTTAAACAATGTATAATAGTATTAAATTTAAAACTATGATATATTTTATCTATATACACAAAACTGAAAAGTCACTCACTGACTCACTCATCAATGGTCAAACAAAACCATTGGGCCTAGAAGTGTGAAATTTGGGGAGGGTGTTCCTTGCGTGATGGAGGCACCGCTAAGAAAAGGGGCACAATGCATTTTCCTCCCTATACTTTGCATTGAAAAATCCCTGACTGAGGGACACTCTGCCCCAACCTCTGGACCTAGAAGCATGAAATTTTGGTAGGGTATTCCTTCTGTGACAGGAACACCCACCATGAACTGATTCCTTCAAATTTAACCCCTAAGGGTCTGAAAAGGTGTGCAACGCATTTTCAGCCTATACTTAACATTGAAGACTGACTCATCAACATCCAGCTGATGCACTGGGAGGGAGGGTGCACAGAGGATGATGGTATGCATGAGGGGTTGCACATGTGAGGGTCTTGTGCATGGAGGGGTCTTGCTCATGGGGTTGATGTGCATGGGAGATGGTGCGCATGGAGGGTATTGCATGGGGGGTTGTTATGCATGGTTGGGTATTGTGCATTGGTGTGCATGGGGGACGATGCGCTTGGGGCATTGGTGAACATAGAAGGGAATTGCGCATGGGGCCTTGATTCACATGAAAGGGCACTGTGCATGGGAGGGTACTGTTCATGGGGGATGATGCACATGGGGGGATGGTGCGCATGGGAGGGTGGTGCGCATGAGGGGGTATTGCGCATGGGGATGATACAAGTGGGGGTGTTGATGTGCATGGGAGTTCATGCACATGGGAGGGTGGTGTGCATGGGGGTAGATGTGCATGGGGAGTGCTGATGTGCATGGGGGAGTGTTGATGCACATGGGGGATGATGCGCAGTGGGGGGATTGGTTTTGGGGGGAATTTTACTCCCACAATGCAGGTATGTTTTTGCAAGTTATATATAATTATTAATTACAAGAAGGCTAAATACTGCCTGTTCTCAAGGAAAAGGAGAAAATTGAGATTTCCCCCCCCCCCCAGAACACAAGGCTAAAAAAGAGGACACGTCCTGAAATAAGAGAACATGGGGTCACCCTGAACAAACAAATGAACAAGCCAACATTGCCTTCATTTCCTGTTTACGCATTCTGTATATGTCAGACCTTCGTACTGAGATTGCATAAGTGATAATTTGGGCAAATCTTATGCTTCAAGATTCTTTTATTAGCCAGAAAACATATACATAGCTGCTCTTGCTATGAAATGATAAACTTTTGATTACTAGTATCTTCAAGAAAAGACCAGTGCATCTCTCCCTCTCCCCCGCCCCCTCACAAAAATTTCTGATTAAATTCATAGGTTATTTATTTAACAGCCCAATTCTATTCACTCTCAGGACAGTGTAGCTGCGCCAATGACACTTGTGCTGCACCCAATGGAGCAGGGCAAAATGGGAAGCATAGGCAAGGGAAAATATTTACCTTTTTCTCCCCATAAACACCTGAACTGGAAAAGGGTCTCCTCGGACCAGTGCCAACTCCTTGGTTGTTGCAAGTGTGAGGAGAGAAAGGGGGGCATGCTGGTTGCTACTGGAAAGGATCCAATGCAAGTTACCCAGGTCAGGTGCCTTCCTCTCCTGCCTGCATTACCCCCATCCTCTCTCGTTCCATCTAGGATGACTAGATGTCCGAACCTAAAAAGGACAAGGTCTTGGACTTCTCCCAGCATGGCCTTTCTGGCGGACAATGGTACGCTTGCCTACTTATGATCAGAGCTGTGATTCTGGCACTTTTACTGTCCCATAGAGCTCAATGCATATTTTTGATTTTTAGTTTTTTGGCCATAACTTTTGAAAGGAAGGAGATATTTCAAAAACAATTTTTTTTGTATTGGATTCTGTTCTTCAATACGAATCCAATGACATATGACATGATGGGGTACTGCAGACTATTGCAAAGTTCCAAAATGAAGCCAAAATGGAGGGCAATGAAGCCCTTTTGGAGGACATCCAGACAGAAGGCAAAAAAGAGGACAACTCTAGAAAAATCTGGTCATATGGTCACCCTGATTCTATCCCATTCTGCCCTCAACCCTGCATCATTTAATTTTCCCATCCATCAACGTGGTTTAATAGGTACCCTGTGTTCTGCCATTACTGCTATTTCAGAAGCATGTGACTGAGTGCTTTCGGAAGGCCATTTGCAAAGCATGTCCCACAGCTGGACACAATAGATCCTATCACAGAGATGGGGGACTAGGACAGGGCCATGACACTTTAAAATGAATAACTTTCAGCAACTTTCAACTTTTTTAAAATGAACACTTTCAGCATGAACAAGGCAATCAAGGTATGGCAGAACATTTGGCGATATTGAACTGAGGTACAATCAAGGTGACAGGATGAGATGCCTATAGCTATTAATTAGCCAATTTTTTTCTTTTGCTTTGTAAACCACTTTGTGAACTTTTTAGTTGAAAAGCGGTATATAAATACTGTAGATAGATGCATGGATATGTAATTTTAATGAGACACCTATAACAATAACATACCACATTTACTTGAATCTAATGCACCATCGAATCTAATGTGCACCCTATATTTAGCATCAAAATACCACATATACTCAAATCTAATTAACCATCGGATCTAATACATATCCTGATTTTGAAGACTTAATTCGACAGAAAAGGTTGAGTGTTAGATTCAAGTAAATACAGTACTTGAATTTCATGGAATGTCACAGTGTTTAATGGGCTATTGATTCCTATTTATTTAGAACTTATTAAGTTTCTGAGCAAGAAGTTTAGGATTAGCAAATGCACTTGATATAATGGCCAGGTTCTCATGCACACCCAGAACGGCTACAACCCATACTGTGCATGAAGATCCCTTATGCCTTTCTACTTTTTAGTTTATTTGTTATGATTGGCTACTCATTCTTAGTCCTTGCTTATCACTAGTAAAGTTGTGGCTGGTCTACCCTACAATCTAGATTAACTACGGGAGCATGTAAGGATCATTTACTTTGACGTAGTTACGGCACCACCTAGTGAAAACCTATGGGAAATTTATATTGCAATCCAGAGTAAATTGTTCTTATGTCGGAGCACGAGCTCCCTGTAGTTACTCTGGATTGCACCCACAGTCACATCCTAGATATTTTTTTGAGGCTCCTGCATGTATTTTACCCATTAATCCAAAGGCTAGTACTTGTTTAATGAAGCATCATCATCCTTACACATTTATTTTCTTCAGTGATCATTTTAAGGCACAACGTCAGCTGCTAAACATCTCAGCGACGACATTGCTAGTTGTAAAATTATGTTGAACAATGAATTGTAATTCCTGGCTATTAGATTGAATACTTGAGACATATCTCTCTCACACAGCAGATTTATCCATTAATCCTATATTTTGAGCTTTAACACAATTTGCTCTAAATATTTGCTTCTAGATCTGTATTTTCACACATTTTATTTGCATGGTTTATTTTTCAGTTTATAAACAAATCGATAACCAGGCACACTCTTTTACCACACTGGATTAGTTTTATTTATTCTCTTTGAACTTGATTAAAATGCTGTCAAACATAAGTCTACATTTTATCTGCAACATACTTTTACAAAATAGGGTAGGGGAAGTATATAGCTGGAAACATACATTTCAGAATAAAACAATATTTGATATATTCTAGACAGTTACCCTTTTGTTTATCCATGACAACTGAAACTAACCATCAAATGTATAAATTGATTCAAGTCTAGCCAAGTAATCCTAAGGGCACATGAAAAGCCTTTTTTAAAAAGTTCTTTCTTGATGAATTTAATGCAGTTCACCAAATGAAGCATCTTCAGGAGCATAATAAAAAATTCCACAAAACATGACATCGCTACGCAAAGAGAAAAGCCTTATAAAGTAATGGAGTTGCAAAATGGAAGTCGCAATGAGTAGTTAACATGAAGTTAAAATGAATAGTTGGGCAACTGCAGCCGCTCAGATGATGAGCTTCTAGAATGTACTTTGTTTTTAAGTTTTCTTAACATAATACTAACAATTCTTCAACCAGTTTACAGCAGATTGAATTTCTGTTTTTTAGAGATTAAATCTGTGGCAAATGTGATCCGGAGACTTTTCCTCATAGATATAGTTCCATTCATTATGTTTACTTCATTTCTGGCACATCAATAGGTATATGTACAAAAAATAATTTGAAGTGATATGTTAATATCAATGTAATTTCTCCAAAACGTAATTTAAAGCTTTAGACTGGAACTAAGGACTTTGTAAACCAAGTTCCAGAGGAGATCAAAGGGGGCTTTGATGCACTGCCCCCAGTTAAAAAGCACCTTGGCTGTCCAAGTACTGTAATCTCTTCAGCACTCTCATTGTCCCCATCCCTGCCTCCCTGCCCATCCATGCAAACATTTATATGGTTCCCCACTAAAAAAACTCCAGCATAGCCAGTAGTTGGGCTATTCCTCAAACCAAAATTTCACCTGGATTTGGCAATATTGAGAATTCTCAGTTGTATAATGAAGCCCATCAAAGCCCCGGAGACTGTGTACTGGCAGATGGGACTCAATCAAAGGGTTAATGCTGAGTACATATAAACAAATGTTGACAATATATTTTTATTCCAATGTTTGGAAATTTAAAGACAAAATCGTCATTAAGTTTTCACAAAATGAGGCATCTGTCACTAGAAGGAAGAAGAAATATTTCAGAAAGATGTTTACAGAAATGTAAAAATATTAGCTCTCAAGACAGATGTGAACACAGTCAATAACATTCCCTGTCTGTCAGTCTTCCTCAGAGCCGAAGATTGTGGTGTATTCACTGAGTATTAGTTCAACTATCTGGTTTTGATACACCATGTAGACTGCCATGGCCCCTGTTTCCTTTTCAGGACGAAGAAGTGTTGGTCCAAAGACAATTCCTAAACTCTGAGGTGACATCAGATTCACATTTCCTTTGGATGCTATCCTGTGGGCAAAAAA
This sequence comes from Cryptoblepharus egeriae, assembly GCA_030015325.1. Lineage (NCBI taxonomy): Eukaryota > Metazoa > Chordata > Lepidosauria > Squamata > Scincidae > Cryptoblepharus > Cryptoblepharus egeriae. Next base: position 75,998,527 of record JAREYC010000001.1, on the reverse strand, counting down.
CAAACGGGTTTTTAAAAAATGAAGCCCCTGAAGAGTGGGTTCAAAAAAAGCATTTGACATGTAAACATTCCTAGCTAATATTGCTAATTACGTATGTCATTATTTTTCCTCTGTCTGTTGCTTGTTATTTAATCCTTAGGTAAAAATAGCAAAAATATGGGTAAAACTGATTTAATTTATCACTTTGTCTCTGCAACCTTGTCTGTCTTCACTGTTATATGGAAGAATGTTCTGTCATACTTCAGGGATAGGAGTTGGGAGCAAGATTATTTTTCACCCCTTGTCTTTGCATACAGTTCTCAACTGCTTGTGAACTACATTCTAAACAATGACAGTGACATTATAATATGTCTCTTATGTATCACTGAATAGCCCCAACTTTGTACTGAGCTTTATATTTTAAAAAATTATATGTACTGAGCTTTATATTTTAAAAAATGTAAGGGTACTGGCGTAGAAAGAATTTGCAACTTAAATGTTGTACAGCTCACATATTAATTCCTAGCAAAGAATGGAGACTATGCAAGTTTCATGCAGCAGTTTCATTGACACACACTTTATGAAACAACTTGATCTGTTTTGAATTATGGTGCTGGAGAAGACAATCTTCAAAGACACTTGAACTGCAATGAGATCAAATCAGTCCATCCTCCAGGAAATCAACCACTGGAAGGACAGATACTGAAGCGAAAGCTCAACTATTTTGGCCACATCTTGAGAAGATAGTGTAATCGAGGCAATGAACATGAATTTGGATGGACTTTGGAAGCTGGTGGAGGATGGGGGGTCTGGCGTGCTGCAGTCCATGGGTTCACAAATAGACATGACTGAATGACTAAACAACAACAATAATTTTTTTTTGGGGGGGGGGAGAAGTATGGGGGAGGGAAGGCCCCTTCTACAAATTTCCCATTAATTGGTCACATATAAAATCTCAACTTTTAAAAAAAGAAAAATAGTGTTCTCTCATGTCCAATCTCATTTTCTGTTGAAAATACTTTATTTATTGCTGAAGCTGCAATAAATGGCAAAAGATACAAGGCATTCTCTGAGAAAGGTCTCTGTAGTATAATGGGTGGGGTCAGGCAGTGAACGCAGCCTTATGATGGAATCCTGCCAGTCTTCTGGTTTACCACATTCCCTGAACACAAACACTCATTTAAGGGTTTTGTGCGTCTGTGTCATGTATAAATAGGAGGCATTATTGAGTTCTGTCTCATGCTTGTAGCCTTGGTGTCCATTACACAAAACACACTCCATATGGCACTAATCAGGCAGGCTTAATTATTAGTTTCTTAAAATATAACATCTTTGTTATAAATGAAACGAAAAAAATCTGAAATTATTTTGTATGACCATCATCTCATTAATCTGGACTCAGGTTGAGCGTTATGCCAATGGGGAGTAAATGACACCCTGTTTTCGTGTTGTCTGTACATACCATCTTCCTGCAAATTTTTTTAAATAGCATTATTATTTCTTTCTTTCTATCTATCTATCTATCTATCTATCTATCTATCTATCTATCTATCTATCTATCTATCTATCTGTCTGTCTGTCTGTCTGTCTGTCTGTCTGTCTGTCTGTCTGTCTGAGCAGAAAAGTGATACAAACAAATGTTCTCAATGTATTTAACTTTGGTGTATATTGGCCACACTGGAATTTCTGGTCAAGGCCCAAATGAAATAAACAGTCAGGCAGAAACCACTGGCACCTGGCAGGGTTTTGATAATACTGTGGTCAAGATCAGCCACCTGACGATGGCAAAGGGGCTGAACAAAGGTTTCCCACCTAAGCATCCAGTTAGAATGGAGGGATCAGGAGCCTAACAATCTCGAAGTTATTGTGCCATCAATCCCATATAAATTTACCTGTTCATTGCTATCTCTAGCTACCTCTGGAGGACAGCAAGGACACTTCAGTAATGTGTTTCCCAGGGAGGGTATTAAATCTACTTAGATGCTTCATGGTTTTATTGTTTTCAGTTTAACTTCAAGTGTAGGGTTTTGGTCATTCCCTCTCTTTTTGTTTTACTCCCAAGAATATGTGGGAACATCATGTGCATGGGATGTAAGCCCTGCTTTTACCCCTCATTCCCACATAATTTGCTGTGGCAAATTGATCATCTGATCACCACACATGTGTTCTTCAAAACGGAGCCCTCCCAAGATTTGGATCATGGAAATGTGCAATTTGTTCCAGCCATTTGAGCCAGGGCAGGACACCAAGACTGTACATAACACTGAGCTGCAACAATCACAAGGAAAGTTATGTTTTCACCTTCACTAATTTGTTTTACACTTACAGGCAATCTGAATGACAATCTTAACAAATCATTTCAGCAGCCAATATCTGAGGATTTTGTACTTTTTTAATAGAAAAGTGTTTAGCAATGTCATTATATTTTCAGCTGTCCAAAAATAATTTACCCACATTGAAAGTTATCATCCTGGCTGCTATGTGATATTTCTTTTGGAAATAAATATGCAAGCATTTAAAAAAAAATCAACACCAAATAAAAACCAACACTTTTTTTGCAAGAGAAAAATCTGAACTAGAATTTAGAACTTAAAAAGAGAAATGGAACTGTTCTTTTCAGTTTCAAACAGAAATGGCAGCAATCAATTTTTTTGAAGAGTATTTTAGAATCTGTAATCCACTGCAATAGATGTCTGCATATATATATAAAAAAATTATATTATCTATTCAAAGACCTTTCACCCCACATTCCTTTAAAATAAAAGAATCCATCTGACCAATACACTCATTTTTAGGACATTTGAAATCATTTTAAAGGTTTAAATTGTACTGCACCTCAGAATGGAAAATCAGAATTTACCCATGATCTGGTTGAACCAAGACCTTTTGATGACAAAGGCTCCCCCACTGATTTCCAGCTTCTGCCCCTCCTATTCTCACATATTCCATTTCAGGATTCTTCTCCCTCCAGTCCATGAATCCTTTCCCCCTCTGTCCCCTCTTCTTTCCAATCCAGGAAGTCAGAGGAGAAGGGGGACCAGCAATGGACAAATGGAAAGCACAGCTGCTATCTAAGGCTTCACAGATAGACTGGCCCTGTCTGTGATTCATTTACCTTGCACCGTCAAATAATCACACTTGGATTATACACTTTATAGTATAAAGTGTATTGTATACAGTGTATACACAGGCTTGCAATAACACTTTATTAAATATTTAACATTACAACAAACATAGTAGGGCACTGTGAACCCCAAATTACCGTGGAGGTAGCTAATGGGGGAAATGTCAACCTGTTAGGTCCCCTGGATGTTAATGGGAGATCCAGTCAGATTCCTGGCATAGGTCAGTCAGCGTCTACGTGTACCAATCATGATCAACCTGTTAGGGTTGAGGCAGCTGGCTGCTCAGTCCGACAGTAACCCCAGCAGGGCTTTGCCTAATTCTAGACCAGAGGTTGTCTCTGGAGCCGTAAAAGCATCACAAAGCTGCTCTGGCCCAAACTTGCCCTTGCTGACATCAGACTGCACACCAAGGCCTATGGGCTACCTACCCATCCCGCATGATACCTGCCAAGTGACCCAGCCTAATATTCACCACACCACCAGTCAATAGTTCAGGGTAGGCAAAAACACCGTCACCAAAAGCCAATCATGGAGATAGCAAAAAATTTCTACCCGGCCTCCATACAGACAGCAAGCTAATCTTGAACTGAATATAGGGCAGGTGGGTGGGGACGCTGTTCAGAGCCAGTCTGAGCTCACTGGGCAGGCGCAACCCCAACCAGCCAAGCCAGGCATGCTCCCCTGGCCCACCAGCCTGTGCCTGAATACTCATAGGCCAGACAGTGAGACCTGTCCATGCGTGCTTTATGCACTTACACCATTCCATGATAATTGCACAGAATGTTTATCACTAAGACTAGGCCCAAGTTGCGGTACCGCAGAACTTTCTTAAGGTTCAAGTCCAGTGTTAGAAAAAAGGATAGCTAGATTAAGTGATGGGTATCCATAATGGCATGCTGCCATTGCCAGCATGTTGTCTGAATCTCCCCCATGTCATGCTGACTGAGTGCACACCACTGCGTGCTCTTGTGTGTCTCCTGTGGATGACAGGGGTGAGTTCCTTCTGTTGGGTTTCCCTTCTGACTTGTTCAGCTGCCTTCCTGCCCTGTCACATAGTCCAGCTTCCTTTATAATATTGTGGCCCATCAAATGCCTCAGGAAACACTCAAGACAACAAGATACCTATATGCTGCTGTCACTCCCTTGCATCTGATATTTAAAGATAGGCTATTTCAAAAAGCAGGAGGTTGTGCACATCCATAATGATTTGTAACTGATGATGGACACTTTCTTCATAAATTGGTTCAATTACCTGACAAAGGCATCAAAGTTAGATGCCATCAACATATCCTGTGGCAAGGAGTTCCACAGGATATTACTCTTGCCTAAATTGTTTTCAGTGACCAATGTGGTTCCATTTATTAAATCGACTTGAGTCTTTTATGAAAAAGCAGGATAGAAATAGAGTAAGAGCACAATCCTAACCAGGTCTACTCAAAAATAAGCCCCATTGTGTTCAATGGGTCTTACTCCCAGGAAAGTGTCTTTAGGATTGCAGCCTAAATCATAAATAATAATAAGAGGAACACAAACGATATTATAGCTGGTTCTGTCACTTTTGACCATGGAGAGGTTTTTTTTTTCTTTATTCTGTAGAATAGCCATTTTTGTGAATAGCAGAGATAGCTTAGAGCCGGGATCTCTGTGTCCCAGTAGGCAACAGATATTTCACTATGAATTTTGCTTTAAGTTTTCACATTTGCTTTCATTCTTTTAATTCCAGACTGCCTGAAGCATATTTCCTTGCAACATTAAAAAATAAAAAGCACTTAGGTAACAATCTCACTTTGAATCAAGAACTGCAAACACAGAAAGCTTTATCATCAGCACAGCACATCCAAAAATGTCTTTGTAAAATAAATCAAATTATATGAGTTAATTGATTCCAGGGAACATCAGCAACTGCAGGTGGAAAATGAATAACAGGATGCTTATTAATGAAGGTCTATTAATCAAAATTGACAATACTGATCCTTGTTCCTTTAATTTCAATGCTACCTGCAATGGACATGGGCACATTTGTTCCATTTTTAAATACTGATTTGTATGAAAAAAGAAATATTAACACTGGGGGATTTAGCCAGAGATGGACAGCTGTTTGTTTAAATACTGAAAGAATATCCTAAATCCAATTTGACAGGCAATGGCAAAGATTCCAGGGGTAATTAATTAGCACTTAATTTAGACTACAGAACAACAGGATATGGAACTGGTGCTCAATGCCATTTCCCCTTAGGCTCCATTTCATGAGGGTCAGGAGTGTGGCTGTTGTATTGAAGGTCAGTAAATAAATAGGGGAAACACACTGAAACTGGACTTTTCATGATAGATATCTTTCACCCTTGTTACCGCCTCTGGCAACCATTGACAAGAAAAGGGCTATGACTGGTGAAGAATGCTGTGCACACACAGAAGCTGTGCAAGGTAAAGGATTAACTTGCATGCCACATTGTGAGTTTCTCTAGAGGTTTCCCAAAGAAATAGTTATTCCAGAAATAGAAATACTAGAAGCAAGTAGCTGGGAAGACTGCAGAAACCTGACAGAACAGCAAATTCATCTATGAGTTGCTAACGGTAGTTTTTTTAAGTAACAGTGTGAAAAGCAAAAATTAGGTTACTACAAATCAACCAAACCTTATTTACACATTTCTCTGAAACCCAAAAGTTTAAAATAAACTGGACATGACATGATCAAGATCACTTACTAGTGTTTTGAACATTTGAAGTAATCACAGGACCCATTCCCAAATTGGATTGAGGGAGCAACACTGGACAGAATATTGACATTTACTCCAAAGTTGTTGCACTGAAGTCAGAAACATATCGGTTAGAGGTAGACAACCCCTGGCACAGGTGCCAGGCTTGGCAAACAGGATGATGCTTACCAGCATGCTAAGGCACCCCTGGCAGACACAGCCAGGAATGCTGCCACTGCCACTGCCCTAACTGCCAACTGGCTGGTGCCCAGAATGGCAATATTTCTCCTCCTGTCAGTCCACCCTGCGCCATCAAAAAGGAAGACTGTGGGGCAGAGACCCTGTGCCCTCTGGAGCCTTCTGCAGGAGAGCAGATGTGCAGCTTGGATGCAGACAGGGTTGGGGAACAGTGCCCAAAGGCCAGCCTCATTCCCTGCAGTGACTTCCTTGGCAACCCTCCCAGGGTCATCCAAGAAGAGATAGACATATGGGCGCAATCCAGAGTAACTATGGGGAGTCCTTGCTCCGGTGTAAGAACAATTTGCTTTGGATTGCAATATGAATTTCCCATAGGTTTTCACTAGATTGTGCCATAACTACGGGTACACGTAATGTCTCTTTTGTGTTCCCATAGTTACTCTGGATTGTAGGGCTAGAAGCACTGAGCCAAGGCAGGTGAGCGATGTTGGAAGGGCGGCAGTGTAGAGCCCTCTCTGCCACCCCAGCAGCCAGTGTCCTGTGTGGGGCTGTCGAAGAAGTGCCTCACTGCTCTGCCCCATTCAAGCTTTTCCTTTCCCGTACCTCTCTACTTAGAATGCAGTCAATGGCGCATATTCCCAGGATGGGGTGGAAAAGAGTGCATCCTTAGAGCCCAATCCTGCACCTCTCTACTCAGAAGTAAACCCCTTTGCAAGAGATGTGCCAAGAATAGGATTGGGCTATTCTTTAGCATCTCCAGCTCCCAGTGCACCACAGGGATGGAGATGCTAAAGGGGGCAGAGGGGCAAAGGAAGCCACATTCTGGCTGTACGAAGAAAAGCCCAAGGAAGTAGTATCTGCATGTGTATATATAACTTTAGAATCAAGACAGCAGGCAGAATAACACTGTAACATTAATTTGGCACTACTCTGCTGAAAGGTTGTTGACCCCCTGATATCGGCTAAACTACCACTTAAATAATTGGAAAAGGTAGACAGCTCCTGAAAGAAATCCACAAGTCACTCTCTCTGGATGTTAGCCAAATTATCCACAAGTCACTCCCCAGACGTTAACCAAATTATGCTGTCCTCATATTTTTCTAAAAATTATAACTAAGGAAGCTGGCCAAAGAAAACATGGCTTAAACACACTGAGGAAGATCTAAGGAATGAGCAATTGACAATTGACAAGGCTAGAAATATAAGAGTGAAAGCATGGAATGAGTGACACACAGATTCCAGTGGCACTCATAGTGCATATTGGTTGTGAGTATGACTTGCTCCACAAGGCCAGCCAAGAATTAAAGAAGAAAGAAAGGAACTTGCATAGAATATGAAAGGGCTAAGCTTAACACCCACATTGTCCCAAGGTTTCTTTGAAATAGAAATAAAAAATGCAGGAGATTGTGACATCTCTCTTATGGTTTTGCCCTCAGGACAAAAGTGAAAAATCACAGTCAAATCTGCGAGGAAGACTGGCGCATAAAGGAGAAATTTGTTTTAGGTGAGTAAGATAGGCTTACAGCCTATGGCCCACTCCTTTCCAATTTACTAACTCCAAGGCAGCTGCAGTGCCTGAGGTAAGGGAACACATGTTCTCTTACCTTGAGGGAACCTGCATGACTGCCCATTGGCACAGCTGCATCAGCCCTGGAAAGCTGGATGGGATTGGGCCCTGTCTTACTTAACACAACAGGTATAATTAAGCTTTCAGGCAGGGCATACCAATGGCACTCTGCTCCCAAGGCACACATTTCATGAAATCATCACTTCATGATGTTGTCACATACACAGATTCTTCACAGCCAGCCAGAGAAACCCTCTAGCCAGCTGCGAGGAGCGCATGCACAGCTCATCTGCAGCTGCACACATGCCTTTCACAGTCAGTCAAAAAGTTTCTTCAGCCAGCTGCAAAAAGCGTGTGTGTGGCACAGCAGCTGAGTTGCATACATGCCCTTCCGAATCAGCCACATTCCCCAGCTGGTTCGAAAGGGCGCATTTCTGAGCAAGCCGGAGAGTGTAGAAGGGTGCTGGTGTGGGGGAAGTGTTAGGTGGGTGGGTACACATGCACCCACCAGTGTGTATGTGGCCATGGCACACAACACCTCATTCTACATAGATGGTACACTGTTGCTTTCATGTAAATAACATAATTTTCAAACTCTTCTAAGCAAAAGGTATCTTTCTATATCCCAGTACTTTCACCTTCTCAACAACACACATAACCATAAAATTCCTAACCACACACGACTGAAAATTTTTCTCAGCGATAAAGGAATCTGAGAAAATGGAGTGGGGTGTAGGAGAAATGTGGCAAGGTTAGAGAGGGAAATAGATATTTGGGTAGTAGAAATTGAACACATTATATGAGTAGCTGGAGTCCGTTTGTGAGTGAAATAGGAAAAGGGAGGAGACAAAGATTGGGAGAAGGGGTACAAAATGATATGGGAATGGAAGTGAGAGTAGAGCTTGTGGACTGGGCAATACAGTCACTAGGGTTTGCTTCACCCAGTGCTTCAGGCCAGTGTGGCACCCCCATTATGGACCTCTTCCCATATAGTGGGTAGTGCAACAACCCAGGAGGTGGGTGTGGTAGTATATCATTGGCATACATTGATAAGACATACATTGGCTTGCACTGTAAAGCTGCACTCCTATGCAGTTATATGGAAGTAAATCTCTCGGGAGGCAGTGGCACCTCCCTCCAAGTAAACAAGCATAGAATTGTACTATAAGAAAGAGATAGCCTGATGGTACCTCTCCTCCTCTCATGCAACCACTGGGCTAGAGTGGCTGAGTGGTTAGAGAGACTGTGCTTGTTGACCTGAAGGTCATCAGGTCAGTGATTTGAGACCTGAATACTGCAAGATAGGATAAGCTCCTTCCTCTTGCCCAGGTCCTGCCAACCTGTTCAAAAGCATGTAAATGCAAGTAGATATAGGTACCACTTCAGCAGGAAGGAAAAGCATCCCATGAGCTTTGGTAATTAGTCATAGTGGCCATATGACCATAGAGGCATCTTTGGACAACACCGGCTCTTCAGACTTGTAATGGGGATGAGCAGCACTTCCTAGAATCAGTCATGACTAGCAGGGCAACCTGCAGAGAACATGTATACCTTTCCTTCCTTTGAAGGAGGAACTGTTCCTGGTTTTCAGTATGCTGTGCTATGGGTAGCAAGCTTTAAAGCCTTCCCTATTTTTTTAGGAAGATGGACCCAGGGCAGGAAGAACAGTGGGAGAACAAGAAGTATAAGATAGGAAAAGCAAATGCAGCAAAAATTGGAATGGCTCTGTTGCCTTCTAGTGGGTGGGACAACAGAACAGTTGCCCAGCATCTGGGACACATACAAGTTTGTGGGTGGGTGGGTAGAAAGTTGGATGGGCTTTCACCCAAGGGAGAGAAGCTGAAATGATCTAACCCACGCCCAAGCATGGGTTAGTGAATATTTGTCAGATTTACGGTTTTATACAGTTCTGTAATGAGTCTTGTATGAAAGGACACATATTTTCCATTCAAGTAACATCTTGCTGGTTTTTCATCTAACACTCTAACTTTAATTATATGATGAATGTAACCTGTATCAAATTATGAATATGTTAACATATTGAATGAGTACAAGAAAAATAAGCACCAGATTTTTTTTAATGTTATACAGGCACACAAAGGTATAGTAAAAAAAATCCGGTTTCCTTGACCACATTGTCATAATATACATATAGAACTGCTTATTGAATCCAGGCTGTGTAGGCAACAGAAAGAACCCTGGCTCCATACCACCACAATGCATGGCCACAACAAAGCGCAGGAAAAGAACAGTCTCTTTCATTCCATGTTTCTAAGTATTACCAACATGAGGGCTAAAAACATTACCTCTGTCTGAAGTATATCTATGTATCCATGCATAAGTTATTAACTAGGCTCCCTGAGCACTGTTGCTGAAAATATTAATATATTCAAATTATATTCCAGCTACTGCAAAAAAAAACAGTAGATCAGACAAACGTATTAAGATCCCTTCAAACAAAAGGACTCTTAAAAAAAACTAAAGCCTCCACCCTTTGCTTTAAGTCATGAACAAAATTTTAATAATATACAAGATCAAGAAGATCTTACAGAGTGGAATATCGGTCGACATTTCAATTGAAAGGTAAAAAATACTGACAGTTACATGCTGGTCCCAAAATTATGTAATTCAAACTGTTCATCGAGCAAAAAGGAAGGAGGAGAAAAGAATTTCAAGGCAGTCATCTTTGAACTTTGTCCCAGGTTTGGAATAGATTGGGCCAAATCCAGGGCTTTGGCTCAAAAGAACCCCAAATCAAAAGAGGTTGGAGAGATGTTTTAACCTCATCTTGGCTTTCCTTTTGCTCTCATTTATGAGGTTGAAACTAAGTACTGCTCACTATCTGCCTGACTGATGAAAAATCATTCTCCACCCTAGTGACACGTGAGGTGTATATTCAGAACAGATGTGGAGGCTGAATTCATGCAGATATACCACACTGTCAAGCTAGACTAGTGATTCCATTTTCTGCTTGGGATGTTATAGTCTTAGGCCCCAATACTATTGGAACTAGCGTTCTGATAATGCAAGATCTTTCATAATGGCCACTGTTACGCACTGCTGAGCTGCTGCCATAAATACCACACATACAGTAGCAGCCCCAAGAGGTTCTGCAGATCTGGTAAATTGATGGCAGGAGCAGATCATGGACAGAGGGGAAAGGGGTCAATCAAGTGGCAGGAACTTTATCCCAGAAACTGCTCCCCAGAATGCCCTGTGGCTCTTCTCTAGTTTATGCCAGCAAATCGGCTGAGGAGACCTCCAAAAGATATTAGGAAGCCTGCTTGGAGGTTAGGGGAGTGGTTTTTTTCTACTGAATGTTGTTATATTGTACTTCTGCAAGGGACAGTTGCAGATATCGAAATATGTATCAAAAGTATCAAAAGTATATCAAAAGTATCAAAATATGGCTATAATCACATCTTAGTAATATATTACAATGCTATGTTGAAAAAATGTATTTTGACATGTCACCTCATGGATGCTGTTATGTCCAACTAAGCTGAACCGAGCTACCTAGTCATATATTGAGATTGAGGTTTCCTCCCCTCCACCAACTGTCAGCAAAGAAACACAGCTTTTTCAGTTTCTCTTTGTGTAACCACTACACATGACTAGGACTGGTGAAGTTTGACTGCAATGCCACGTTGTGCAGGCCTGATCTGACAATTCTGTTGTGTTTGTGGTGTTAACATCTTGAGTCTTTTCCACTGAACTGTTGGCTAAAACAAATCCAAGGACATACCAAGTTAAAGTGTTTTGTTACCGATACAGAATAATGTACAGATGACTCAGGGTCGGGAGAGGATGTTGTATGTCCTGGATGGGTTTGCACTGATGTTTATCCTTTATAGATCCTTGCTTACTATCCTAGTGAATTTCCTATACTTGCTGTTCAAAGATATGGCTAAATTCACCTAATCACAGCAGGTACCTCTTTCTACAGAAGCCAAAGAGTGTAATGCTGCCTGTTCAAAAATCCAAGGACTGGTTTGTGGTTCAAATTCCTGAACAATTTCCAAAGGGGTATTGAGCCAATCCCAATGTTAGGATTCCCTCCATTCCACAAAGGAATATCTGCCGAGGTGCACACATGAAAAAAACCAGTGCATAGCTGAATTCAAAACACACATGGATCTTGCCAGAAAGATGGCTAAGAAAAGAGATTCCTGCTCAGTTCTGGGAAAACATTTTGTTGAAATTAGCCCTGTATGTCAGTGACAACTCTTGACAATGCCTGGATTTGTTTCTTTGGCAGTGGCTGCATCAGTATCAACAAAGTAGGTGGCCGCTTTAATGCCTGTGTGTTTGTGTGTATGTGTGTGTGCGTGCATGTGCCTGCGTTAAAAAAATAAAGCAGGAAAGTGAAATTTTCTAGACAGCCTGCAATGATTGTGGGGGGGAGGGGGGGGGGGAGAGAGAGAGAGAGAGAGAGAGAGAGAGAGAGAGAGAGAGATACTAGTTTAGTACACTGCAAATTATTAGTGGAAAAGTGGGTCTCAGAAATATGCTCCATCTTAAATACTTTTCGTCACTTAAACATGTGCAGTCCAGAGCCAGTCCCATTCTACCAGTCTAAGGGAACAAACACTTCACGTTCCCAGATGCTCCTAATTTGGTGTGGTTTGGTGTGTAATTTAGATCAAACGTATCCATGTAAATGAATCAAGGTTTTCTTAATTAGGTGCCTCCAAAGAAAAAACGAGGACCACATCAGTAGGTGTGGGTGTGGTGCCCACAATACTGGAGTCTTTCCTATGACCAAAACTCAGGGTTACTTAGGCAGCATACTATTGACATTTTTCCCCTCCACTTTCTCAGGCACAATCATAAATCTGTACATGGCACAGACATAAAGACGCTATTTCAGAGAAGCTGCCTAAAAACACCGTCTCTTTGGCAGATGCCTTAAGGGAGGTCATTGTGCTGTGATTTAGGTTTCTCTTCCCCTCTTTGTATTTCATTGCCAGCATTTTGTTCCTATTTCAAGTAGGGTGCATTCCAGGTTGTGGATCGGCTCTTAACTTTTAAACTAGTCTGCTTAATAGGAAGATTTGCAGCACTTCATAGGAAAACAGCCTATGAATTTCCTGTCTGAAATACTTATCTGACAGTGATCACAAAAAGACAATTGTGATGGGGTAACCAAACAAAGATATTGAAATGTTCTTTCTCAATCCAATGCCCAAGTTTTCCCCTAACTGAAAAGTACATAGGATACTGTGCAAGTGGGAGAGAAGACCCTGCACCCAAAGGGGGGGGGGAATGATGGAGCAATCACTTCTAACAAAATCATTGCTGACTCTTCAAACTCAAAAATTGGAGCTGGAGTCATATTACAGAGTTAATGTGACCTACATCTTGCAGAGCCCACACCCACAAATTTGACACACATGTAGGCAGCTGATTCCCTGGCTCCTGAGCCACTCAAGACATTAAGACCACAACATACCAATCCCTCACCCAGAGTCATCAATTAATTGCAGCACAGAACCTTGCACAACATTGATCTATTGATGAGCCACTCTGAGATGTACGTGGCACCCCTATTCCATTAAATGGGTCTGGAGGGAGAGCAGAAGCATCTTGGAAACTTTGCCCCCGATGCCCCTAGGAACACCACTGCATGTAGGCTTTAGTTTATTCTGACCTTAGGGTAGGGGTGTACAAAGCCAAGTCCTGGGACCAGGTGTGGCCCTTGGCAACCCTCCATCTGGCCCTCAGGCAAGCACTGTAGTCCTCCAGAGGCGGGTGGAGTTCTACTGTCCACCCTTTGGGAGTGAATTTTGAGGGCTGGGGAGGCTGCACATACCTCCTCTCTTTGTATCAAAGCGCTTATGAACTCAGGGTGACCAGATGCCGAAGCCAAAATTTCCCCCCAAATTCCTACCCCCTAAGCCAAAATTCCTACCGGTTGAAAAAAGTGTAGGACACCTCAAAAAATGTAGGACATGTTAGAATAAAGCAAAAATACTCATATTGGTTTTCTGTACACAAATGCAAACACACACTTACATAGCATGCACACTCATACATACATACACACAGGCAATGTATACACACAGGCAATGTATACACATACATACACTCATACATGCAAACACACACAAGCACACACATATCCCAGAGCAGCACACCGCACATGCACTTTATATTCTTGTGCAAGAGTATAAAGTGCAAGAGTATAAAGTGCATGTGCAAGCATTTAAATGGCTCACGCAAGCATTTAAAGAGCTGCTGGGGCTGGGCTGAAATCCCAGAGAGGTAAGGGGGTTTTCCTACTCCCCAGAGATGGGGGGTTTCAGGAGGAGTCTGGGGATATCCAGACAGGTGGTCACCCTGCATGAACTGGCTTGAAGATCACCCTCTCCCTGCGCTTATGAACTGACTGAAATTTATTCATTCATAAATTCTGTCACTAATTCATTTATGTACATTTATTAAAATTTGAAATGTAAATCAATTCTTTTTTCCTTCTGTCCCCCCAACACAGTATCAGAAAGATAATGTGACCCTTCAGACAAAATGTTTAGAGACCCGTGCCTTAAGTTATGGATAGGTCAGGGCCCTCAGAAAGCCGGATTTGGCTGGACAAGTTCGGCTTTCGGCCATTGGACTGGATTGTCCAGTCCAATAGGCCACTGTCCGGCCTTTTGGGGGTGGGTGGGAGGGTGCTTGGGGAAACTGGGGGGAGATACAGGCAGCCACATCTAAGCTTTGGCCAGCCGCGGCAGCCATTCTCTTTAGCATGTACGTGCAGCGTTGGGGCTGCATAGCATGCATGCAACCTATTCCTCCCTTGGCCAGCCGCGGAGGAGCCAGGAGAGGAGCCTCCAAATGGAGCTCCTATTCCAACGCTGCCCCTGGGTCGAATGAAGTCCTGGGGCAGTGCGCTCCAGCTCTTGGCTCCCCCCCAGGCGCAAAGAAGCCAATCAGAATTTGGGGACAGGCAGAGACAGCTGCTTTGTGCCTTGGAGCGGAGCCAAGAGCCAGTCCTGGGAGCGCGCTGCCCCAGGACCTTATTCGGCCCAGGCATGGCGTTGGAAGAGGAGCTCCATTAGGAGGCTCCTCTCCTGGTTTCTCCCTACTCCTGTCATCAAATTCAGCATTCCCCACAGCCCTCAAGAACCCTCCCATGCAGCCCAGGTAAGCCCCTATGTATGTCCCTACTCAGAAATAAGCCCATTAAGTCAATGTGCTTACTCCTGAGTAGACTATATGCTGGCACCCAAAAAGGAGAACAGGGTCCTCCCCCACAAATTTTAAGTCCAGATTTTCAGTGGAACATCCAGACTTTTGGGAGCCCCAGTCCTACATTTTGGGTGCCAGCATATGGCCACCCTGGGGCAGGTCCAGCTCCCCATATGAATTCTACATGCCACTGTTTGAAAGACAGAAAATATTGGTGCTCTCCCCCCACCCCCAATAAAAAGATCCTGAAGAGAGATAAAAAGTCTTTGACATGAATCCAGGGCAGTAGTTGTACAAAGATAATAGTTGCATGGGCTTTGGGGTGGTGGAGAAGGCAGAATCTTTGCAAAGTGCCTGCTTGCTTGCCTTGATGATTGTGTTGTCTGTGGAGTTGAATCTTGTAGTCCAATACGCAAGCACCATTTGGTACCTTCTACCAGTACAGCTGGGGTTATACTGGGATACGTGAACTTATTTCAAAGCAGCAGCACTGTACGTCAGTCAACACTGTGTTATGAAATACAGTGGTACCTTGGTTTTCAAGCACAATTTGTTCCAGAAGCATGCTTGTAATCCAAAATGCGTGTATATCAAAGATAATTTTCCCATTAAAAATAAAGGAAACTCAGATGATTTGTTTCACAACCCAAAATAGTTGTATAAAAATTATTACAATACTGTAACATAATACAAAATAAAAAGAAAATTAAAAATAGAAAGAAAAATAAAACAAATTAACCTGCATTTAATCCTGAAGTGCACTTGAGCTAGCCTGTCTATCACTAGGCAAGCCCAGTTTCAAGACAGGCCAGCCCAATTACACCAGAAAGGCTTGGGCCAGCATCAGTCAACATAGGCCCAAGACAGATGGTCCTGGGCCTGCCTAGCTGTGCCAGCCTAGGCAGTTAATGAAAGGCATGTTAAGGGCATGTTCAGCATGGATTAGAACCGTGCAGTTACGCTGTCTACAGAGCATGTTGTCAGGGCAGACATGCCCCATCACAGCTCCTCAGAGTTAGGCCACCTAAGGAGAAGGAATAAATCTGAGTAGACTCATAGTGATCATAATAAGTCAGAGTAAAATTGGAAGTGATGGGAAAAAATTCATAGTTCTGCTACTGCTTCACAATCTTAGGATACAGCACAACTACACCAGCTCACAGCTACACCAGCCCACCACCATGCTGCACTTGTGTTGCTGCCTCTTCAGCATTAGGTGAGCCAGCCAGAGACCTTCTAGCTCCATGGATTTGGCCTAACTCAGCTCAGGATATGGCCTACTTAGGCTATTTAGATGGCCCATTTTTCTGCCCTGATGTCAGGATTGCATTGCCAGTCTTTCAGGCTGCAATCTGCATCCCTTACACAGGAGTGAGCATTACTGATGATAATAGGGCTTACTTTAGAGTAGATATGCAAGGCTCAGTCTCTCAGGCTCCTTTACATTGCCCCTTTATGTAGGAGAGACCCTATCGACTATAATAGGCTTACTTCAGAGTAGACATGCATAGGGTGGTCTCACATGAGTGGCAGAGTGCCGAAAAAATTCAAGATAGCCAAAATGTATAGGTCAATTAGGATGAAGAATGTGCCTATTTATTCTCAATAGTGCAACATTCTTAGGCTGCTTAACATGGTAGTTTTTGACCCTGAAGCTGCAATCCTAATCTTCAATTAAGATGGCATAAATCCCCTCAGGATCTGAGGTTGTGACAAAAGTGTCATAAGGTACTTCTTTCCCACTCCTGGGGGTTTTAGGCAACTACACAGGCACATGCTGACATGCCAGGGGAGTTCTGCTGGCCTAAATTGGTTAGGATTATGCCCTGAGTTCCAATTGTAAACCCAAAATATAGGTGTCATGCATCCATTATGAAATACTGGACTATACCAGAAAATGGGCAGAGTGCTCTAATTGCAGGGGGAGGGGGGGAGGGAAGGACCCTGGCTCACTTCTTTTTCTGATGGCCCCCTGAGCTACTATTTTTATAAGTGTATGCTAAGGATCATGATTAAAGTTAAGAAGGAGTCAGGAAATGGGTATCATTATGGGCATCCCAAAATTTCCCCTCATAGTTAGAGTACTCTGTGGGTGGCTTTCTAAGCTACAAACATACAGTGTTGGTGCCAATTCAGCAAAGAATTCCAGCACAAAGGCAAAATTCCATCGGTACGTGGCTTCAGTGACATGCTGGAAACCACTGCTGGAAACCACGGTCAGCTATTGTGTGTGTGTGTTTTTTAAACAACCTTTACCCTCACCCTCACATTGGATCTTCTGGGAACTGGATGACCTCTGTAGTTTTCAATGCAATTTCTAAGGGCATTTTCATATACAATGGTTCCAATGCATTGTGAACTTCAAAGTGAAATAGCTGCATTATTGGCTAGAATATATTTTCAGTGTAAAAATGGCTCCCTTCCACTTTTCTCTCTTCACCTACAATATTCACACACACAGCATATGTCACCAAAGAAGCTCCAAAGGCATTTTTAGTGTTATGTGTGAGCAGACCCTATAAGCAGACAACTATCTTACGGGTTGAGTAATCTTATACCTGGCCTTTTTTCATCCACCCCATGACTACCTGCTTCTCCTGCCCCAATTTCACTGAGCACAAGTTTAATATCTTTGTTGGCCTGAACTTGCTGAAACAGACTGGAGCAAATAAAATCACATGTATAGTCTGCATTTTTCTTCCCTCCAAAATATAATAATCATGGAAATTTTACAGACTTCGCTTGCTAAGTGTCCCTAGCTGTCATACAATTACTTTAATTTTTGATTTATCCTCAGCATTCTGTGTATCGCTGCTGAACTTGTCATCACATTGTCACTGCTTTCTTTTGCGTGAACTACTGTTGCATTCTTCTTACATGTTGGTTGTTGGCTGGGCTAATATTTTTTTATAATAGGTAAAAATAAATCTTCTTTGTTAAATATAGTTTCCAGAAGCATGAGATCTTTGGTATGCAATCGAGCTGGCATAAAATCTACCGTTTGCTATTCTGATTCCAGTCGTTGGATGCTCTGTACTTCATTTTGCTTTCAAAATGGAAGGTGAAGCCAAAATTTCTGTGCAGAAAAACGCTACCACAGTTTTTCATATTTTCATGTTATGTGTGCATTTGTGTGTATATCTGGGAGATTGTTCCAAGCACCACGAATGAGTGTGTGCTTTTCTTGCATCTCTCTTCTTTTAGTGATTAATTTTCTCTGTTGTTTAACAAGGGGCAGTGAAACTGACTGAAGACGTTATTAAAAGAACTAACAGCGTTGATGGGGACACAGAAAGACTGATGATTTTGTATCTGGCAGAAAGAGACAAAAAATTGCTTGAATATGCAAGTGAGTGCTGCCCTACAGCAAAACACAAGTGGCTTCAAAACATTAAAAAAAAAAACACTGAACAAGTTTCTGAAAATCAAAGGTGAATCAAAAGGAATTGGCTTCTGCCCGGGTGAAGCAGCCAGATAGGCCACAGTAACTGATCCACGTGATAAACCAAGAGGCAACTGCAGAGCTCCCCAGACAACTTGCCTGAAAGTGACTGCCAAGAAGCCAGATGCTGTTGCTGGAAGACTCTCTGCCACAGTTGGGCATTTGGGTTCAGTGCGTTCCACTTAAAGAAGAGGGGAGAGGGAAAAGCATTTTACAAAACCTAGGTTCTGCTTTTTTTTTTGCTTTTCCTCTGTTATTATTAGCATAAGATACACACCTAAATAGCTGATTTTTAAATATTTTTCCCCTTGAAAGCAAAAAAAGTGTATGGCTCTATAAAACATTTAATACAAGTATTTACATTTTGAAAAAAAACAACCATCTACATAGAGCTGAATATTCTGCTTGAATACCCAACTTAGAAACTTCAACCATCGCACTATTTAGCACCCTCCCTACTTTAAGCAATATACTACACTTTCTTGGTCATAACTTTGTACCCAACACTTTCTGTTGGTTGGTATGGATCCTGCAGGTGATTCTTGCCTATAGTCACATTTACTAATCTAGAATCAATACTTCCATCAACTGGTTCCACAATTTTCTTGTATTTACAATATCTGAAATGTTTTTTTTCCAAATTTGCAAGTTGCTTTATGAAATACTTATTATTTCTTTGCATGGTTTGCTGACTCTATCAGCCAAATGATAGATTTGTGATAATTGTGATAGAAGCAGATAAAACAAATAATTCACCATCACAGCAAAACAATGTTATGGTGAACAGTACTGGATCAAAGAATGCAAGTGGCCAGTGCAAGTTAGGATTTCGCTCAAAGTGATATTAAGTTCAGGCTGCAATCCTAACTTCCATTTAGGCTGTCATAAGTTATAAGCTGGCCCGGGGCTGTCACAAAAGTGCTATAAAAGTGCACTCTTGGGGAGGGGAGTTAGGCCAGTACACAGTCGTGTGCCAGCCTCCCCAAGCCACTACATGAAGGGGGAGTGGATGAGTTATGCTGACATAAATAAGTTAGGATTGTGCCCATACTGAATGAACCCTGATTGGCCAGGTTTGGATTTCTAAAAGCACAAACCACTTTAAAAGAGGCTGGTACTGCAGAGAAGGAGTAGCCCATTCTTTATATAATGCAAGTGAGGCAAAAATTAGATTCCCCCTCAAAAGATCACCAAACACCTTTCTGGAGAAAATTAAAAAAAGAAAAGCTGCCATTTGCACTTAGCTTTTTCACTTAGAATTTGGCATAAGGCAGTAGTTTGCATGATGAGGGCTACAGGGGCCATTGGCCCTGAGTGCCACAGGGCTCAGGGTGGTACATTGCCTCCTGGACCACATGCACCCCCTACAAAGGCAACTGTGATTGGAGGCAGACGCATGCAGGAGAGCTTGTGCTTGCTGTAGAAGGCTTGCTGCACACTTCACCTCCTTCCCTGCCTAGTCCAGGACTTCATCAGGCAGCCTGGAAGCCTCTGTGGCTTCTCCTCCTTTCCTCCACTCTCCAGGCCTGGTGTGTGCTGCGGAGACTCCCAGGCTGCCTGCCTAGCTCCTGAACTTAACTAAGAGGGGGTTGGAAGCAGCCAAGCCAGCATGTGCTGCTTGCCAGGAGGATCCAGGACAGATCGCTGCCTGGACTCTCCTGCGTGTCTCTCTCCCTGCTCTGCTTTCTTCCAGGTGGGTAGGGGGGAAGTGGTGCTGGAAAATTTCCTGCTTTGAGGCTCAGCATCCTGAGCGATCGACCCAGGAAGCTCAGACTCAGAGGGGGAACTTCTGCCCACCTCCTACCCACCCACCTGCCTGGAAAGAAGTGGGGCTAGGGAGGCACATGCAGAAGAGCCCTGGAAACCAGAGCTACTCTGGACCTTCCTGGCCTGCATAGCTTGGCTGTTCTCTGAAGACACAACTTGTAGCTTTAACCCTCCATTCCTGCAGGAGGGTAAAAGCTACAGTCCAGGACCCTGCAAAGTGGGTGGGTGGGATGGTGGCTTCCTTTGTGAGGGAAAGGAACAGCACACCCTTATATTGGAGTGTAAATAATTGAGGGGTGGCCCTGAAATTGGGGGACAGTCAGTGGGAGTGGGTGGCAAATGGGTTAATGACACCCCTGGTAGGAGGTTGAGCTTTTACTCAAGAGTCTTAGAAAACAAATAGCCCAATTGTGCTATGGAACATGCACATGGATTGGGGTAGGGTTGCCATTTTTCCTGAAAAATAGGAACAATCCCAATTTATGGGGATTGTACTCACATACTGGCAGATGTGAGGGTCCTGTCCCAATTTTGTGGAAGCCAAGTATGGCAAGCCTAGGATGGGCTAAACAACTGGAACACAGATTATGGCTGCAATCCTAAAGACACCCGTGGGAGTAAGACCCATTAAACACAATGGAGCTTACTTTTGAGTAGATATGGTCATGTGGATATGTTGGTGTCATGTTCAGACCCATCCTCCTAGTCCCCCTCCTGCTATTGTTCCTTTCTCTTTTCGGCCATACCCGCATCACATCACAACAGCTCCAGAGAAGAGACACCAGGTGAGTATCAAAAGGTTCTTCGTATTTCAACAAGTTAGTTTCATAAACAGATACAGTGACGCCTCACGTAAAGAATGCCTCACGTAAAGTATGTTTCACGTAACAAACAAAAATTTCTCTAGTATTCTGCTTCATGTAAAGAACATGCTTCACATAAAGAAAAAATTTGTTGGCAGTTGGGGCAGACGCGCTGGCCGGCAGCCTGTTTAAAAAGCGTCAGGGCTGCCTAGCGCACCTGTCCATAGTGAAAGCAACACTTCCATGCTGTTCCTCCTGTGGCCGGTGTCCGCTGGGCAGAGGGAGAGAAGAGCAGTGGAGAAGAGGGAAGCAGCTCAGGTCTAGCCAGAAGGGAGCAGGGTAGAGAGAGGTTCAGGGTGGAGAGAAGGAGAAAGTGGGGAGACACTTTGAAGGTGTCTTGCATTGCAGCCTCCTAACCATGTCTACCCAGAAGTAAGCCCCATTGTGTTAAATGGGGCTTAGTCCCAGGAAAGTGTCTTTAGGACTGCAGCCTAAGTAGACTTCATAAGATTGAATGCATGTTTTGAATTCAATCCCAGTGTTCTGTCATCATTTTTACATCCAGTTAAAATTTTTATATGAATATTTTGGGGGTTGTGGAACCAATTGTCTGAGCTTCCATTATTTCCTATGGGAAAATCCGCTTCACGTAAAGAATGTTTCACATAAAGAACATGTCTCCGGAACGAATTAAATGTTATGTGAGGTGCCACTGTATTTACATTCAGTGCTTCCTCAATATCCATTGTCTCTCTTTCTTTCCTGGTTCCTTCACCAAGAAGCAGAGGATTTTCACCTGAGGACATCTGTCCTCTTTGCAGATCAACATAAAGGTAAGTGTCCAACAAAAAGTGTCCAGCTAACCCCCTCCCATTTGTCTTTCAGGCAGAGCCATGAACCAGCAGGTGTCCAGCACTCTCTCTAGGGGTGTCTCCTTCAGCTCCTCCACACCCACTGCTGTTTTCCTGCTCTTTTTCCCTTTTACCCCCCTTCTCCCTCCTCCCCTTTCTTTCCTCTTCTAGGGGAGAGCCAGAGCCCTTCCTTGTGCTCTGAAGTGGCTACATCCTTTTCCTTCTAGGACCTCCTCCCAGGCATCCCTTTTCTTAACCCATTCACTGGTGAAACCTTCAAGGGGTGAGGGGCCTCACCACAGTTGGCTACACCAAAAATTTCCAGAAAAGGTCATATCCCCAGTGAGCTTGAAACCTGGACCCGTGTTTAGAAGAGAAGTGGCAAGTATCAGAGGCAACTGCACAAAGTTACACATCTAAAGAAGGTAATAGGTAGTCACATTCTGGCTTCAAAGTTGCACAAAAAAGGCAAATATTCTATTGGCCAATGGATAGCAAAGACTCTGTTAATGATAGTGAAAGTCATCCTACAAAATCCCTCCTCTTTCTTGTCTTCCTCACACCAGCCATGAAGGTTTTCAAAGCTACAGTACCGTTCAGTACTGTACAGTATTTTCTTTATTATAGTGTTTTGTATTATATTACAGTGTTTTGTATTATATTACAGTGTTTTGTAATTATTTTCATATACTGTATTTTTATATAAATATTTTTGGAATGTGGAACCAATCATCTGTGTTTCCATTATTTCCTATGGGAAAATCCACTTTGGATTACAAGCATGCTATAGGACAAATTATGCTTGTAAACCAAGTGCCACTGTACATTTCTTCAGGCAGCTTAGAAAAACTCTCTCTCTCTGCAATTTCCTTGTCTGATGCAAACAAAAACCAAAATCATGTGCATTTTTTTTAGAAAGGTGATCAGTGATAGTTAGGACATTCCACAGGAAGTGGCCAGTAGTTTGTATTTTACTGGTAATAATGAATGGTGAGCAAGATAAAAGTAAGTATGCAAAGGAAATATGACAGTTACCTATTCAAACACGATGTGCACAAGAACTTACTGGAAATAACTTGAAGAAAATAAAAAAGAGTATCAGCGAATAAACACCACTTTGGTCAAATGTAACAGGAGTTTGCAACTGCACAAAATCCTTTGCATTTTATATTAATTATATTAATATATTAACACTTAAGTGTATGAACTAATCTGAGTGACCTAATTTCTTCCCCTTCTATTTATCATGAAGTGATGGGACATGAACAGTTTTTTAATGTTAAATTTCAAGTTACATTTTGCGCTTTTCTCTTTCACCCTCAATTATAGCATATACAGTACAAAGTTTTTTTCCTTCAAAGTCACAGGCTATCCTAACCTTTGCTGAGCAAAGTTTCATAGCTTTCATGAAAGGAGGAGCATTGCATTAATGCAAAGGTTCTTTCCATAAGAGCAGTTTTCTTTTCATTCCTGGACTTTCCGGTGATGGAATGTCACGCTGCTAAAACGAAGCACATATTCATATTCATGTGCTGGCCTATCTCCTCAGTGTGTGGTGCAAAAGTGTTTTATAATACTTTATAATACTTTCACTACAGCGAAAGTATTTAATTGTAACCTTCAACTCACTACAAGGTTCTCTGATATCTTGTGCTAACAAATTTAGAGAAAAAGTGAAATTCAATTCAAATATGTTTTTATGCCAAGGAAAGCATGAGAACTGCTGTAGAAGTTATCTGTCTTGGGCTGAAATTCTAACCTCAAGTTAGGCTGGCAAGAGCCCCAGTATAAGTCCTGAGCTGACCTGAGGGTGTCCCACTTGTGTGGCGGGGGAATGTTACACCACTTCACAGGCATACACCAACTTCCCCATATTACCATGGAAAGATATGCCATGTGGTTTAGGCCAGCCTAAAATTGTTAGGTTTGCACCCTTAGTTATGTCGTGAACTTTTGAACACACTTTAAACAGCATCAGGTGCTATCAGTTTCATTAACTTTCAGTGAATGCTTACGTAATGCTTCACATACTATGAGAAGGATGTAAGAAAGTTCTAAAAACCTGTTCTGAAAATGAATCCTGATAAACTTCCACTGATAGTCAACTCCTACACTTTCACCTTAGAATAGCAGTAATAATAATCATTTGAGAGCCAGTCAATAAATCAGAATAGGCCCTGAGCACCCTCCACTGAAAGGCACTTGAAAGAAGAAAGGACATGGTGTTTCAGAATGTCAGATTTCATTTTTCAGTCTTTCTTCAGTATATGCTTCATTAAGTGGTGACATCACATAACTGTATGCATTTCCTTTTTTCATTTCTGCAGTTGTTATCCTGATAACCACATAAAGGGTCTATGCATGATGTATTCAAAGAACTAAAGATTACAGCTAGAAACCATTATAATGGCAGCATTCATTAAAATATGAGGGCAAGTTTTTTTTTCCCCACACAGAATTAAATCTACCCATCTTGGAAAGTATGCATAAGGCTGATCCCATCCTCCTGATGTCTGGGATGGTAAGCTAAATATTGCTCGTCCTTATGTGAAGATATGAGGCCCATCTACCAAAACAGACTAAAACAACACATTAAAATAGCAGTAGCAGTAAAAACTTGTCTAAGGACAGGATCCCAGAGAAAATTGTTGAAACAGAATTCTAACATAATTCAACATCATCATCAGAATGGTTGCAAAAGAAGAAAGACGAAAGTAATATTGCTTGAACTTCTGAAACCAATACAAAAGCCATGCGGTTTCAGTTTCTTTCTTAGCTTCACCTTTTCAATGGCATACTCATCTGCTCCTCTCCCCCCTGCAGAGCTCATAATGGGAGGGCTGACACTGCATCCAGTTGTGAAGGAAGAAGTGATACTATCTCTACAATCCAGAGTAACTACGGGAGCACGTAAGAGACATTAAGTGCACCCGTAGCTATGGCATCACCTAGTGAAAACCTATGGGAAATTCATATTGCAATCCAGAGTAAATTGTTATTATACCGTAGCAAGGACTCCCCGTAGTTACTCTGGATTGTGCCCTGTGTGTGCACATCTGTCACACTAGTGTTTTATTGGTTGCAAGTGTGGTAATCATTGAGCAATGGCTTCACTTACTTGTTCAGGTGGCAAAAAAGTATTTTCATGGTGTCGTAGTTTGGTCTGGGAAGCTTCTGCACAAGTTGCTTAATGGAATTCACTCTATCATTGTTGTCTTCAATTTCTGAAAGAAAAAACAATTAGTTACAAATGCTATATCAACATCTACTAGTACAGCATTTTCAGCAGCTGATAACTGGGTTACAGTATGATCACGGATCCAAATAATGAGTGACCTCTTATGTGCAGTGGACTTATGTGCAGTCTTGGCATCTGTGGATTTGACCACCTGCAGATGCTTTGCCTGGATTCAGAGGGCCTCCCAGATGCAACTGGATGTAGCTTCTGGTTGTTTTTGGGAAGTGGTTTGATGCCAGAGAAGGGCCATGTAGGCTAGGCCATGAGCCTTCCCTAGATTCACAAGGCCTCCTGGGTGCATCATGGAGTTGTAGACACACATTGAAATTAACTTCCAATTACATCTTTCTGAAAAAGGTGGGAGGCTTGTGCAACCATTGGAGTGTCTGGCACTCCACAATCCTGTCTCCTGCATATTTTATTATCCACAAATATTGGAAGCTGCGGAAAGTTATCTGCTGTGAATACCAAACTCCCACTGTACAACTTTTGCTGGTATCACTCACCTAATGGCAAGATTTAATGCCAACAAATATGTCCAGCTACACTTGTTTTCAAACAAAGGTTTTTGGATCTTTTTCTTGGAAACATTAAAAGGTCCTTTCCATGGTAACTATCATTATACTAGAAAGTTGCTGCATTTATTTTTAAACTAATTGCTCCTTGCATATTATGTGCATAATCTTTGGACTAGTTGAACAAAAAAGCAGGCCTCTGTCAGTCTTGAAAGACTATAGCATCATGCCCGGCGCTGCATACGCTGCATGCGAAGCATGAAAGCCTGGGTTGGATTGTTATGGAGGATAGGCTGTTACCCAAGCAGCAAATCCCCCCTCTCCATGCCACTGAATTAGTCCAATGGAAAGGCAGAGCCGATACAATTGGATCCAACTGGCGTCGCAGAGCTGGGCTAAGGACAGGAGCTCACCCTGTCTTGTGGGGCCGACCCGGGTCTCGAACCCTGGCCTGCTGGTTAACAGGCACAGCGTCTTAACTGCTTGCACCACCTACAGCCCATGAACAATACCTGATATTTATAGGCCCAAAGAAGGTACAACTGGCAACAAAATATATTATACTGTGTGTGTGTGTGTGTGTGAAATATCACAAAATGTCAGTGAAATATCACAAACTTTAGACATAAATATAAAGAAAATACCCTAATTTTAAGAATATTCATACATGTGCAGCTTTTCAACAAAAAGAAGTTCACAAAGTGGTTCAAATAGCAAAATTGGTCAAGCAATGATACACATTCCCTCTGATTCCTTACAGCAGGGCCCCCAGAAAGCCAGAATTGTCTGGACTTGTATGGATTTAGGCCTTTGGATCAGACTGTCCTGTCCAATAGGCCCCTGTCCATCCTTTTGGTGGGGGGGAGGGTGCTTGGGGATACTGGGAGGCTGTTAGATGCAGCCGCGGCTACGTCCGGCCAGCCACAGCTGCTATTATGTAAAGAATTGCTGTGTACATGTGCACAGCCTTGTAAGAAAGCATTGAGAATCTTGAGAGAGGGTCCTAGAGCGCACTGGCATGGGTGGAGCATCCAGTAGTCCCCCGGGCCTCTCTAGCCTCTCTCCGTCCTTCGTCCTGACCTCCAACTGTCAGAAAGAGGTCAGGATCAAGAGACATATTAGACAGCTTCTAT
Source organism: Cryptoblepharus egeriae (assembly GCA_030015325.1). Taxonomy (NCBI): domain Eukaryota; kingdom Metazoa; phylum Chordata; class Lepidosauria; order Squamata; family Scincidae; genus Cryptoblepharus; species Cryptoblepharus egeriae. The sequence continues at coordinate 75,972,022 of JAREYC010000001.1, read as the reverse complement.
ATTAGTCACCTTCTTCAGAGCCTGTATGCTTTTCCATGCTTTCTAGCGACCAGTTCCTATCTGTGTGCACAGTCACATCCTGTCCCTTGCATGGTATTCCTTCCATCTTTTCATAACCACCTTTTTGTAGAAAACAATTAGTCAGTAATGAAAGTATGTGAGACTGAGACCTATAATCGCCTTTGTTATGTGAAACTTTGTTTGATGATGTGATAACAGTGTTGCTGACGACAGGCTCAGGGTAAGCATACGTTTCATGCAATTAATAGTTTCAAGCCTTAAAATACGGTTTCTGACTGTGATATTTGCATGAGATGTTGAAGCATGCATAGTTAAGCTTTCATTTCACAAAAGATAAGATAAAATAAATGTTCCAGGCCTTTGACATAGGGAAACAGTTTTACATGCGGCAGGTTTTAGATAACCTGACTCATGTTACTGGGCTTACCCAAAGCAACTCATGCTTTTCTAATTTTTTAAATGTTCTCCTTTTCTGATGCATTTTGAGACCTCCAGTAAGGATGCAATCTTTTTAAAGTATAGGAATTAATAGAAAGCAAAGGAAGACCTTTATATCAGCTTCATATTTCTTCATGAAAGTTAGATACCTTCTCCTCCAGTTTGGCTCTCTACAACCCTCTGAATAACCTCACCTGCCAATTAATCTTTGTTTACAGGAAGGACAAGCTGGGCACAGGAGGGGATGGCATGCTACCCAAAGCTGCCTCAGGTTCATGGGAAGAAAAATTGTGTTTTACTGTGTTCTTTTCCCGGTTTCCACATACTAGGAAGTGCAGATTATCGGTTTTTATTTAAAGGGACCATACAAAGCAAGGATCTTCCTTCATCTGGTTCCTATAAATAAAACTGGAAATCATGCAAGGAACACAGTAAGGAGGCAGGTGATGAGCTTCCTGCTTGCTTTTAGGGGATGGAAAGTAAATCAACCTAGTTCTTGGCCAGGGCAGGCTGGAGGGAGGTGGCAGAATCAGGGTAAATCATTACATAATTATATCCATGGTGACTATATTAATGTACTGGAACAGTTTTTTTGAACAATAGCAGTACAAAGTGGAAATTCCCCAAATGTCCACAGAACAGTTCAGTATTGCCAGGTGGGGAAGTGCTCCTTACTCTAGTTCTGCTAGAAAGTACCTGTGCCAATTCCTGGTTGTGGAGATAGGAGGGCTTCACCAGTGAAGAGATAATACTCAAGTCAAGGAAGGGTATGGCTTGGGTAAGGAACAAAGGGGGAGTAGGGCAGATCATGGCTAGAAAGAAGTTTGCATGAGTGGTAGTGATTCCATCAATATACTTCCCAGCTTTGATCTACCTTCCTACTTTTCTGGTGTGGGTCTGTATAAATCCATTCAGATAGCAGAGGTTTAACCCCAGACAAGGAAAAAAAATTCCTTACCTGGAATAGGACTGGGGGACTGTCCCCCTGTAGGATTCATTGCATGTTCTGGTGGCATGTATGCATCAGAGAGGACCGGGGTTAATAGGGCTGTTAATGTAGGCATATCAGACAGTGGAAAAGGAAAAAAAAGTTTTAAATGAGACAGTGAGCAAAGGATGCTAAACATAAAATCCACCTCCACAAAAATTCTGACTATTTCAAAATAGGAAATGGTCCTTTTCCTTTCTCAGCTTTGAAAACAATAAAAACCATGAAAAATAGTTTGTCAACTATTTGCTAAAGCACAGCAGCCTCAAAAGTAATGTTGCATATCACTACTTTTATGAAGTAACGTATTTGCTAATTGTTATCCAAAGGCAAAAGAAGAAAAACAGACATGTGGTAACTTTAGTCAGCATTTCTGAACTGGGAATGATAAACACCTCTGCCTGGCTCTGGCATTTATCAGTACTGAGATATTATTACCACATAGACTCACAGCGTGGTTACTGTTATCATCAGGGGGAAAAAAGAGGGAGCTAATCTTAATGGTTTGTAAAGCCGTTACCTGCACTGGTCTGACATTTATCATGATCATCTTACCACATGGGTCCTCCATAGCAAAGGTATTTTATCTGGAAGGGACATCACTATGAATTATTATTTGCAGCTAGGTAGAAAATTGTATGTTGTAGATACCTTTTCTCATTATAAATCACAGTCACATTTCACCATTTCCCACACAAAGCTGCTGAGGCCAGGCTTTTTGCCATAACACTCACTCTCTCTTTTATAGTTCCATGAAAATATTGGATATTCTTTCATTAGAAAGGTTTGATACTGATCTTTGCGTACGAGTTTCAAAAATGCTACACTACAAAACTTGATTTTAAGAAATAAATTGGCACTGTGAAAATCTGTTCAGTTTGTCTGCTTAACAAAATGAAGTTGATTTGTTTTCTCTTAGAGGCAGTCCCATGAGAGGTTTTATTAGTAATGTCAGTGTTTTTTATTCCCTGACTTCTTCAGTATTAGGAAGTGCAGTAAAGAAGTGGGTCTAGATCCATCTTGTAGCTCCATATGTGGTGTTTGCTTTGCCAGGGGTTTGGAAAGAGGTGCAGACCCATCATACTTAAAGTGAATGAGAATGAGAAAGGCCTAGGAGAGAGAGAGAGAGAGAGAGAGAGAGAGAGAGAGAGAGAGAGAGAGAGAGAGAGAGAGCCTTGAGACAGTGCTAATGGCCCAAATCTGCAGAGCGCAATCCTGAAACAATGATAATGAAATACTTCTTCCCTTAGCATCCTCCACACTTCTTCTCCCATCCAGTTCAAATCAGGATCCCATATCTGTTTGGCATACTCTCAATGACGCAATGCTGCATTTGATATCATTCTGCCCATTTTTTGAGATAAAGCACAAAATGGGAGTGGGAATAAGAGGCCCCCTCCCCTTAGCAACCACCAGGGACCAGGAAATCACCCCACTGATCTTTTTTGCAGTTATGCTGAAGCATGCTTTTGGAAATGCAACAGAGGGCATCTATCTCCGGACCAGATCAGATGGAAAACTCTACAGTCCTTCCAGACTAAGAGCAAAGTCCACAGTCCAGCTGAAATGCTTGCAGGAGTTCCTCTATGCCGATGACGCTGCTGTTATTGCTCACTCTGCTGAAGACCTTCAACAGCTTATAGACCGTTTTAGCAAAGCCTGCCAAGACTTTGGACTAACAATCAGCTTGAAGAAAACACAAGTCATGGGTCAGGGTGTGGATCCACCTCCTTGTATCACAATCTCTGAACATGAACTGGAGGTTGTCCATGACTTTGTGTACCTTGGCTCAACTATCTCTGACACTCTCTCCTTAGATACTGAGCTGAATAAACGTATTGGTAAAGCGGCTACCATGTTCTCCAAGCTAACAAAGAGAGTATGGCTTAATAAGAAGCTGACGGAACATACAAAGATCCAGGTCTATAGAGCTTGCGTCCTGAGCACACTCTTGTACTGCAGTGAGTCTTGGACCCTTTATGCATGGCAGGAGAAAGCTGACCACCTTCCATATGCGCTGTCTCAGACGTATTCTTGGCATCACCTGGCGTGACAAAGTTTCAAACGACGCAGTCTTGGAACATGCTGGAATCTCTAGCATGTTCACACTTCTGAAACAGCGGCGTCTACGCTGGCTTGGGCATGTCGTGAGAATGGCTGATGGTCAGATTCCAAAAGATCTCCTATATGGAGAATTAGTACAGGGAAAGCGCCCTAGAGGGAGACCACCAGTGGTGGGCTCCAGCAGGTTCGCACCTACTCTACAGAACCGGTTGTTAATGAGAGACAGGACATATAAAGTTTAAAAATAGCCATTTAAAAGTGGCTGCCAGATGGGCAGAGAACCGGTTGTTAATTTCTTTTGAGCCCATCACTGGAGACCACAGCTGCAATACAAAGACATCTGCAGGAGGGATCTAAAGGCCTTGGGAATGGACATCAACAGCTGGGAAACCTTGACCTCCAATCGTTCAGCGTGGAGGCAAAAGACCCAGCATGGCCTTCTCCAACTGGAAGAGACACTTGTTCGGCAGGCTGAAGCAAAGCAGCGAAACCTGGGACCTGGGCAGGGGATGGAATTTATTTGTCCTCAGTGTGGAAGGGATTGCCACTCTCAAATTGGCCTCTTTAGTCACACTAGATGTTGTTTCAGGACCTCCAATCAGAGCACGATACCATAGTCTTTCGAGACTGAAGGATGCCAATGAGAAAGTTGTGATCTTTCAAACACTAACAATATTCTCATGGAGTTCAACTGGAATTTAAGTGTGCACTACTGTACATACTATTATAGATGGAGATTGGTGGAATTTGAATTTTCAGCACTATTCAAATACTATATGTCAGTGGTCCTTAACATTCTCCACTTGCACAGTTCCATTTGGCAGGTCTCCCTGGCAGCCGGGCTGCACTTGTGCAGTTCACCTTGGCTATGAGGTGAGCTGGGCAAATACAGCCTGACTCACCTCACAGCCAGGGCAAACTGCACAGGCACATCCTAGCTATTAGGCTGTGCCTGCACAGTTTGCCCCATAGGATGAACTGCATCCTAGGCTGTGCCTGCACAGTTTGCCCCATAGGGTGAACTGCACAGGTGCAGCCTGGCAGCTGGGCTGCCCCTGTGCCGTTGGGCCAGGCTGGGGCTGAGAGCCTTCAGGGCTCCTGCCTCTGGTCTAGGGCTCCTGCCTCCGGTCTAGGGCTCCTGCCTCCGGTCTAGGACCCAGTGCCAGTGCAGCCCAGCGGACTGGGGGTTGACGACCCCTGCTTTATGTGAATACTTGTAAAATTTGACATGAAAATAATTTGCCATTGGACAGAAAATCTAATGTTTATCTCCAATATAACCTATTAACTAGAAATACTCATTTTTCACTTGAATGCTGCCTCACTCAAATGGTGACTGGAAGAAAGCAAACCTCCTCCAAACATCTCCAAACACAAAAATTTACCTCTTCCAAACCCTAATCCTGTCAATTCTCCTGTAAGGATCAGAAACATGGACTCTACTCAATCTTGAGGACTTCCAAATGTGGTGCCTGAGAAAGATAGTGTCTCCCTTTGCAATCACCACCATAACGATACAATATGGGAAAGGTGCAACCATCAATCCTCAGTCAAAGAACTAATCCAAAACCACAGACTGAGATGGTTTGGCCACATCTGCAGAATTAACACTGATTATCTGCTACATAAGCTCTTCTGATGAGAGTGACCTAAACACTGACGAGTTCAACGAGAAGCACTGAAATAGATATGGCTCAAACTGGTTGAGTAAAACTTAAAGAACCAGTGACTGACCACTGACGATGCTAAAAACATCACCATCTGTCTCAAAGAATGGAAGTATATTGTGAATGATGCATGAAATCTAGTTGTACCTACAACAGCATATTGGTTGAAAGGATGACCCTCTCCCCACTTGCCAGCTAAGGACTAAAGAAAAAGAAATACTCATGTTATTATAACCTGACAAGGTAGCACAGTCTGACCTCTGCCTCCATTCTCAACACTGCTATATTATTCATGGTTGAATAAAAGCAGGCCTCCATCAGTCTTGAAAGACTATGGTATCGTGCTGGCGCTGCATACGCTGCATGCGAAGCACGAAAGCCTGGGTTAGATTGTTATGGAGGATATACTGTTACCCAAGCAGCAAATCCTCCCTCTCCATGCCACTGAATTAGTCCAATGGAAAGGCAGAGCCAATACGATTGAATCCAGCTTCTTCGCAGAGCTGTGCTAAGGACAGGAGCTCATCCTGTCTTGTGGGGCCAACCAGGGTCTCAAACCCTGGCCTACTGGTTAACAGGCACAGTGTCTTAACCACATGCACCATCCACAGCCCTATCCACAAGTTGAATAACTTGGTGTCATTTTACCTTCCTATCTATACCTCTTTGTTGAACTTCAGAAAAAAATGTTGGGCATGTTAAACTAGTTAACCTGTGCACATGATTTACGACCTTGGTTTAAGACTTTGAAGGTGCAATCCTAACCAATTTAGAGAACAATCCTAACCACCTCAAAATGCCAGAGGCAGGAGAGGGCACCTGGATGCAGGTGTCATATGTGCTTCTCTGTGTGATACAGGAAGCTGGACTTGATGGTCCTTTGGGCTGAACCATGGGAGGCTTTTCTTATGTACTTATGTCTTCTCAAACAAAAGCCCCATTCTGTTTAATGGGTCTTACTCCCAGGAAAGTGTCTTTAGGATTGCAGCCACAAGCTAGTGCAACTCACCTGCCTTCCTACGCCAGCGGTGGTCTGGGAAAGCTGGTGCATGTTTGTGCACCAGAGGTTAGGATTGCACTGTCTGTGCTATAATATCTCAGTGTATTCTTAATTTTGAGGCTATGCTCTGCTACCAGGCTTTATAAACTACTTCAAATGTTCCTTCATACTGTTGTTATGGTTTTAAAAATATCTTTTTTCTCTTTCAGATTATACTCCTCTGTGTTATTCAGGTTTGTTTTATATTACACTTTTTCCAGAAATTTTGTGCAATATTTTGACTGTTGGTTTTCATCTATCAGTCTGCCTCATTTGCTTCTGGTGAAAAATAAAAACAGAGTGAATTAGGTTGGAATTCTACATGTGAGAGAAAATGTGATGCTTCTGGTGCTGGCTATAACCAGCCATAGTGTTGGGCAGACGTTCTGCAAGCTCCCCCACTGAGCTGCTGTGCAAGCTTCCCTGCTGCTCTGTTTGCTGTAGTTTTAATGTCTGTGAAAATTTTTTGAGGCAACTAAATTATGGTCTGCCCTCTTGGATGTAAATAAAACATCAGATTTAGACAATCTGCATTGCCCTTACTCAGTTTCAGTGGTTTTTTGCCAGCCCGAATTTTTAAATATTACTCCTCCCGTCACATTTTGTGAAAAAATGCTGCTAAAACAGAATACAAAATACATGCATGGCTATTCCAGTTGAACTTTATAAGTGGGAGCAAATGGTGTTTCTGGCTAAATTGATCAATTAAACACATAGATTGGTAAAATATTTTGAACAGACACACAAACACAGTACAGTATTTCTTTGTCTAATATTTTTTCTAGGCTAAATATTAGCAGTCCAATATCAACTTAATACCAAAATACACTATAGTGTTTTTTTTTAAATGAATGATATATTTAAATAATTCTCTCTCTCTCTCTCTCTCTCTCTCTCTCTCTCTCTCTCTCTCTCTCTCTGTGTGTGTGTGTAAATTAATTTGCTTGTTATTTGTGCCTCTTCATGGGGGAGAGAAGAAAAATATCAGAAAAAGAAATAACTATTAACTTGCCCTTTTTACATTATCAATTGATCAACAAATGTGATTTAAAAAGAGTGTTTTCTGATGAATATTCATACATATTTTTCAGTCCATTAGCAAGACTTAAGACAATGAGAGTTTCTAACTCTATCCCATTTAACAAACATGTACTGTATGTGGAATTAATGGAATAATAATTATTTTAAAAACCCTTCCTAGTACTTATAAAAGTTAAACTTTAATGTCTCAACCTCCAGGTGCCAACGTTTCAGAAAAATAACCAATAATTGTCATTTTTTACATATTTGATGGGACTGATTATGCAACGTGCAACTCTAAATGGCTTATAGCACATTGTAGCATGGTTCCATCCCATTGGCTACAGTAGGGTGCAGGCAGATGGATGACAGTGACAAGGAGAGAAGTGCTTTTGCTTAGTCGTGCGTTAAGATGCCATCCAGAAGCTCTGTGCACTGCAGACACTTCATTAGGATGCCAGGATAATGGTAAACTACCACTCAGAGTGACACCCCATTTCCTGCTTACTGAGCTCTCCAACGTCGGCAGATGTCAACAATCTCACAGTGCTACAGAGCAGACCTAACTTTCCAGTCACTTTGACTCCAATTTTTTTCCGTTAACTGTGCCATACATTACAGGCAATATGCAGCGGCAAGTAACGGCAAACTGAAAACACAGATTTGCTGGACCCTAATTATAACAAAAGCAGAATCTCATGTCATAAGCCCCTCTGCGTTTACAACACATAGACTCAATTCTGCCCTTTGCAAAGAATGATTTTTACTTTCTGTCTTAGTCTCTGACATCGACAGGTTAATAAGTCTCTAATAACTAAATGTTAAATAGTAAGACCCAATGAGAGATTATTGGGCACTGTGACTAGTTTACAGTGGCTTACTAGTGGCTTAGTTTACTAGTAAAGGAAACTGTTCATCTCTTTTTGGGAAGGGGGGAATTATTTGTTCAGCTTCAGTTCTGTGCGGAATTCTCCATATGCACAGAAAGAGCAGACTTGAACATCTGGATAGTGTGATATTTTCTCTGCAAATGCACAACTTGAGGCTATCACATACCTCCCTAACAAGCAGTTAAAGCCAACAGAGACTCTGAGTTAGAAGGCTTTAGCCTGCGTTCCTTTCCAGGGAAATAAAAATACTGTAGCTGGATAGTATTTTTTCAAATTATTTCCAAAAGCAGAAATACTTATGACAAATAATATATGAATACACTTCTTATATTTATATTTTGTTTCATGCATGTTCCCTATTATTCAATTTCTAGGTAAAGTAGCACAAAAAACAAACCACATTTATTGGTTTCAGTCTAGGGTATTTCCATCGCTGAACAAAATCTTCATGTCTGGCAAGTGGTAATTTATGTTTCTTGAAAGTATTAACCCACATCTTATTTCCTTGGCATGAATGGTGTGATAATGAGAAGGCAAAGCAAACCCATCCACCAACCAGATATCTCCTCCCTTCCCTCCAGCTTCCTGAATGAAGGAAACCCCCTGAATGAGTTTCATAGGGCTCCTTTCCAGTGTTTTTCAGAATGATGTGTTGGATTTACAGGGAAAGAATGCAACAGGGTAAAAAAAAATCTGGAAAAAAGTCTGGGAAGAAACACATCTCTCACCAAAGACAGCCCCCTCCACTTCCTTTAATTTTCCTAGCAATGTTTTTGAAAGCCTTGTGTGGAACTCAGGGCCCTTGTCCATACTTTAGTACTGGTTAATTATGGCTGCAATCCTAAAGACACTTTCCTGGAAGTAAGATCCATTGAACCCAATGAGGCTCACTTTTGAGTAGACATTTTGATACAGATCCAACATTTTGGCCTCTGCTCTGTGTGTGTGTGTGTGTGTGTGTGTGTGTATCTCTCTCTCTCTCTCTCTCTCTCTCTCTCTCTCTCTCTCTCTCTCTGTGTATACACTATATATATATAGTGTACTGCAAATGGGACTCATATAACTAACAACTATTATATCTTCTTCCCTTGCTAGAAATTAGAAAGGAAAAAAATGTGTTTTTTTAAAAAAGATTTTTTAAACAATATTTTTAAAAGGTTATTTCAGGGGCTGATAAACAATCAAGATTTTTAACAGGAATAAAGGCTCACTGATTCTATCCTTCTGCTCATTCTCTCTTTTTTAATTTTTTAAAGCAAACAAACAAAGTAAACAGCATTTCCCCAGGGCAGTTTTAGACTTGAAGACTGTTTATTATATCATTTGAATAAGACTAGACCTGGCCTTTTGACTTTGAACCACTACCAAATTTCAGGCTGTGAGGAAATTGTTCTACATTTCCTGACAAATTGAGTTAAGCAGACATTAAGTGGGCTTTAAGAAAACAAATGGCCATCTTTATCACAGGTGGACACTGATGGCTTAATGGGGCCTGGGCTGATTGTATCACTTATAATGGCTTGACGGGAAGCATTAGGGTTTTTGCATAAAGAACTGGCATTGCGAACCCTGCTAACACAGACCTGTCAAGCGTTCTGTATCCCTTTGTGCATGGAAGCAGATGTTTGTATGTATACTATGAACTGGCATTAGAGCAAGCGACAGATGCCTGTATGAATGCCAGGTTTGTGAATTTTTTACAGCAGGAGCATGTCCTGAGGAAGTGCAGCCCTGCCCTCTATCATAGGTAATTCCCAATAGGACATTGCTAAATCCCGGCGATGTTTTCATTATTTGGTTTTCCTAGCAACAAGATGAATATGTCTATCCAGAAAAGGAGAAAAAGAGAACAGTAACAAATTTATACAGAATTGTAGCATCAGGGTTTGTTGTTGTTGTTCTTATTATTTTTTGCCACTGTAATTTCTTTTGCATTAAACAAAATAAACGAACCTTCCTCTGAGGAAAAAGGGTATTATAGCAATATAATTAAAACTTGCATTAACGCAAGACCACAAACAATTTCATCCTCTGTAATCATACCCACCCCAAAAAGATCTCTCTCTCTCTCAGCATTTCATTGTTCTCCATGTCCAGAACTTAAACTATAGTTGTCTGTCAGTGATACGAACAGGTAGCTTGCAGTCCATTAAACAAACACTGGGCCCCCCTCACTTTTATTTGACATTTTATTTGGCTGTGACAAATGAGCAGCAGTTGGATTATAACATAATTTGTCTTGTCTTTATTACCAGCACAAAGGACACCATTCATTAATTATTCTGCCGTTGCAGCTTAACACTAACTGGAAAGGTCCCTCTTCGGACAGATGGCGGGGACGATGTTATTTATATCAATCAGCCAAAATCCTCAACAAGGATTACTGTTCCTGAGACTACAATGATTTATTTCTTTTTACCTCACCCTCCCCTCAACCCCTTCTGCTTTCAGAGATTTCTCTATAAAAACGGATTTGATGAGAATCTTAAAGCAAGGCCATATTTAACCTGTTAGCTCACAAAACAACAGGCATGGTACATCAGTTTCACTGCCCATCATATTAAGTTGACTATTTTTGAACTGGTTTTGTTTTTTTTAAAAAAGTACCCTTTAACTTGGGGGATTCAGGGTGAGGGGGATTAAGTGAGGGTCTCAGAGCTATGAGTTCAGCAAAAGTTTGCCTTTTTTGTAATGTCATAGTGCTGTTGGCTCCAGAGACCACCAGGATCAGGAAATGGCACAAGCTGTCAGGCTTACTGTCTCTAATATGATGAGATGACCCACCTTATTACAGAAAGGCCCCCTGAAAGATGAGCTGAAATATTGAGGAACACAGAGGGTCAAACCATACATGAGACAGATGCTCATCAGTTACTACTGTTATTGAGTAACTGGGTAGGGTTAGGGTAGATTTTGCCTTGTTTGCTGGATGTTCTTGATGATGCTGTACAATATATGATCAGACAGTAGTTTCAATAGACTGAATCTAGATTAAAAAAAACTCTTAAAGAAGGTTCTTAATACTGTTTCCTGCAAATGCTTTTTAGGAAAAGAACCCGTTTGCATAATTTCATTCCATCAGGCTTAAGTTTTACTCAGGTCATATAACCTGGCACAATGAAAGAACTAAAATGTTGAAACGTGTCTTCTTGACATAAATTATTGGTATAACCTTGCCATCCTGATTAGTTTGCAAATATTAAAAGTTCCATCAAGACAAATATCAGCAACATGCAAATACCCTTGCAGGTTGTGATTAAGATTTTAAATGTATCCTTTTGCTTTTAGTTAATGAAAAACAAAGTCTTGGAGGATCTAAGTTGTAATTTATTAAACATGAAAGGCTCCTTGATGAAATATAGAAATGAGATATATTTTGCATTTCAAAGATTTAAGCTGACAACTTACTTGCATGCAAATAAGAGCAAGATTTGTAAAAATATTTGAAAAGAAATTATTCCTGAATGTACTTATTACAATAATGTGGCATGTAGATAAGAGAAACACACAGCATTAAAAGATATTCATTTCTCCAAAGTCTTAGAATTAGCGTCTTTCTGCCATTGTGTATTAATGTTCTTCTTCAGGAATGCAGCATATTAAAGAACTGAGCAGAATTAGTAATAAATTTGTTAATTACAAATTTAAGCAACACAACTGCGTTGTTTTCCCTATTTTTTCTCAAAAGCTGAATCACTAATGCATTTTAATCATTTATGTATAAACATTTGAGGATAAAATATTCTGAAGTTTATCAATTTCAAGAGCTGTTTATTTGCTCGCAAAATAGGGCATGTTATACAACATATATCTTATCATTTTTGCTCATCAAATCCCCATTTGCAGAATGCAAATTTTTCTGGTCTAAGTGCTCTTGCACCTCAATTTAAATGAATAATAGGATAGACTCTATTAAAATGGGTTTAAGGTTGCCATGGGTGACATATCGGTAGGGTTAAAACGAGAGAAAAAGGTCACAGAAGCAGTCCTTACAACTTTTTTTATAAAAAAAATAATGAACCACGTGGAAGCATCTGTAGAGACTTAAACCACATGACCACCATATTGAAATTATAGATAATTCATATTTTGTAGATTTTATTAATATCATATTCCAAACCAGATGAACAGAAAAATTATAGTTCTATCAATAACTCTAGGAATGTATTTAGTTGCACTGAAAATTAAAGAGTAAGCCCTACTGTTATAATGCTGTAGAGTGACAGGTTGTGGATTTATAAAAATAACAAGAGTTCTCAGCAAATGACTGTACTTTTCCTGGGGTAAATCCTTCATTTCAAGGAACCAGCAAGGTGTCATAATCATATTAAGCAAGCAGCAAGAAACTATACCAAAAACACCCTATTTATGAAGAGTTTTGAGTCTGCAGCTAACTTGGTTTATGGGATTATGCATGCAGTCATTTGATAAGTATTGAAAAATATTTCTATTTCATAAAGATTCCCATGATCTGTCGTTGTGTGCTCACATGGCCTTGTCTATGTCACAGTATTATCCTGTTTAACGTGGAACAAATAACACTACTGGTGCTACTGAAGATTCTAAGGAGTAGAATAAAATTCCTGCTTGTCTAAATTTTAAAAATTGGCACTTCAAACCTATTAATACGCCTTTCTCATGACACCCATTTATGATTCTCATTTGGATTTCTGAGAGCCAGAATTTTGTTACCTTTCCTTTCTTCATCTACAACAAAAAGGAAGAAAAAAATCTCCTTATTTGCTAAGGTTACATTGCTGGTTTAATTGTCTTGGGAGCAGTGGAATATTTTGAAGTGAGTAACATTTACCAAGTCATTAGTTTTATGCAAACTAGGAAGGAAGATGAAAGAAAAAAAATTATCAATTATTTATAGATTGTTAAAATGTATTTTAGTGCAGTGCTACTGTATAGAAATTACAATTAGCCAAACTTACCTTCTTTAATTAATAATGCATACATTATGCTCTTTGGGCAGCTAATCACCAGTTCTACAAATTTGTTTGACACCATTGAAGTTACCTAACACATGGGTTATTGGGAAGAAAGAAACAGTACTCTAGAATTAGCAACCACCTTTCAAATGCTTGTGGCTATATCTGAAAAGGTGATGTGTGCTATTTGTCAGGGTGGGCCACTGTCAGAATACTCCTGCTTTTCTCTACTACTTCAGTACCAACCCTGAAATACAGGAGCTTGAGGCCATTTGATGACTTCCAAACGTGAGCAGGGCAAATAAGGTTATATTCCTAGCCCTTATGATTTGCTAATTAAAGAAATAGAGCAGGACAGATCATTAATAAAATTCCATTTGCAGGATTTGTGTTTCAAAAAATATCGCTTTGGCTTGGATCCAAAAGTGCCCTAAATGAGTGTACACCTGAATCCCATCCATGCACCACCTCGAGGTCTATGGACTCCAGGTATAGAACGCCTGCTCTTGTGGGTCCCTTGCAGCCCGAGAGGTGGGAAAACAGCTGTCAGTTGCTGTATATCAATCCAGGGGAAAGGGAACTGCTGTCTTTTGTTCAGATACCAACAAATGGAACCACTGCAGAGACAGCTATATCTAGCTGCATGCACACTGGGATAATTTGTTCAGTTTGAAACTGTACACTTGTACAGTGCTTGATGCCAGAAGCATCTACTACGAGAATGCACTGCTTTCTAGAATCTGAAGTTATGGGTAAGAATTATGTTTCCACTTGACCACCAAATAGCATTCGGTAATGGTTTCACCTTACAAACCACCCCATATGTGCCACTGCCCACCCAGCCTGTGAGAGTGGCTTATCAGGAGCTACTGCATAAAGGAAAGTGTTCACCACTATCTTCTTGAACAACTTATGAGTTATAGAAAAGTCTATAATGAGCATATTATTCCTGTATTTGAAAAGTTTAAAAAACTGTAGGTGTTAAGTTTTGATGCTGAGAAAGGCCAACAGAATATTTTCTAGCTTTCCGGAACCAGACATGATGGTGAAAATGTGGCCTTGCTAGCCTGAGAAAGACTACTAACTTGTATTACTTTGTTGAAAAAGCTATTCAGTAGGCCCCTAAATGAAGTTTATTACAAAAAATTGAATCAATATTCTTCTAATTTTATATTTTAATTTAAAATTTTTATTTCATTGTTTTCAGCTATGAATATTATATGGTATTTGGAGGAGAGAAAAGCAACCTGTAAAGGTATCAGAGTGGTTGATGCTATAAGACTTGTTATTGGTTTTTATTATTACATATACAGTGGTACCTTGTATAAAGAGCATCTTGAATAAAGAGCGTTTTGTATAAAGAGCAAAATTTTCTCAGAAATTTTAACTTGCTTAAAGAGCACTGTCTTGAATAAAGAGCACTTCTGAGGAAGTTTGGAACAGGCTTCCATGGCAAGGGAACTCACAGGCAGGACGAGGAGACTAGCTTGAGCTACAGTGGGGCCCTGGGTAAAGTTTGGGATAGGCTTCCATTGCCAGGGAACTCATGGGACGTCCGGGGGGAGCAGCCTGAGTCAGGTCTGTATGTGGGATCTGTGTGTGGCAGCGTGGAAGGTGTGCCTGATCAATGTTCTAGTGCTGCTCCCTGTCAGCAGCCTGGGAATGTTAAAGTTGCACAAAAAGACAATAGATTCCATTGAGCCAATGGATAGCAGTGACTCCATTAGTGATTGTGAAAGTCATCCCCTCTCTGTAAACCTCACACCAGCCATGAAGGTTTTCAAAGGTACAGTACAGTTCAGTACTGTACAGTATTTTCTTGTGTGTTACTTTATATTACAGTGCTTTTGTATAGTGTTATATTGCAGTGTTTTGTAATCATTTATATAAACAGTTAATATTTTTATATGAATATTTATTGGGTTGTGGGACCAATCATCTGAGTTTCCATTATTTCCTATGGGAAAATTTGCTTCACTTAAAGAGCGTTTCACTTAAAGAGCATGCCTCCAAAACGAATTAAGCTTTTAAAATGAGGCGCCACTATACTTCAAAGTTCAATGTCACATTTTTGAAAATGGTCAATCTTTGAAATGTTGAAATTGAAAGACAATTTTAGCCATTGCCACTGAGAGCCAGTTGGCAATAAAAGGATCTGAATTGGTGGTTGCTAAATATTTTTTGAACTTCTCTTCCAGGAAATGTCTTGCATTAAAAAACCTTCCCACATGGCCTTATCAGTGTTCTGACTATAATCTCTCATAAATTCACTTGTATCTCTAATGATATAGGTCTGATGTTCAATTTACTTTTTCTGGGTTTTGCATTCTATTCCTGAAAGAAAAGTAAGAACTTTTGGGATGGATTAGGTATCCCAAGGAAAATGTGGTGGAAAGAATGAGAGGAGTTGTTCTTGGCAGTGGAACAGGTAAATGTGGTATTCAATGGTTCGCACAATCGCTGCAACTTCCTCTGTCAGTTATGTTTCCCATTGATGTTGCAATATAAATTCAGAACCCAAATGGAAGTAAAGCAATAGGGGAACAGGTTGTAGAGGAAAAGATCAGAAGGGAAACAGCTACGTACTGCTTTGCTCCTGTCATGTCTATTCTGCAAGTAGAATTTCTGATCCATCCCATTTCCAACTCTCACCTCCAAATCCAGAGTAACTACGGGAGTACGTAAGAGACTTTACGTGCACCCGTAGTTACTGCACCACCTAGTGAAAACCTATGGGAAATTCATATTGGAATCCAGAGTAAGTTGTTCTTACACCGGAGCAAGGACTTCCCACAGTTACTCTGGATTTTGCCCTCAGTCTCTTTTCCCTGCAACTGGGCAGTCATGGTATTCCACCCACTTTTCTGCAATCATTAGGTGAAGAGTTAGGTTTCCTAGAGCCATGTGTAGTTTGACTGCACCCTTATTGCACCCAAAGACATACATAGATCTCCTCACAAGTGATATCCCAAAACCCAGAAAAAAACGAAATCCATTTTAAAAACTGGGAAAAGGTAGTAGGGGAGAAAGCCAACTGTACTAATCTCCATGTTCTGTGGAAGGGAAAGATGCCAGTGTTGTAACCAGACTGTGAATGTAACATCTTGAATGTAGTGTGTCTTGAAAGATAGAGACAATCTGTGTTTGTAAAAATCCCTTTGGGGATTTAGAATTTGCCTGCCTATGTAAACCGCTTTGATTAAAGACTGAGGAGCAATCCAAAATGTCCAGAAAAGCGGTGTATAAATGCCTAGTTGTTGTTGTTGTTGTTGTTGTTGTTGTTGTTGTTGTTGTTGTTGTTGTTGTTGTTATTATTATTATTATTATTATTATATCTACAAAATTTTTAAAAAATAAAATACAACTGCAAAGTGTAAATTTGTAAATACATGAAAAATAACCATATATTGCACAATTATACAAATAAAATGAAATTCTATTCTATTCAACTTTGCCAAACTTTGTTTTAGCCACCCTACCAGGGGTTATTTGCTCCCAAAAATAGTGCATTCCTCATGACTTTTCTTTAACACAAATTTGTGGACAGATGATATCTTGACTCAGGCAACCAAGAGTTTATTTTTCTGATCACAATAAAGGTTTGGCAAATGTTTTGAAAGAAAGCCATCTCCTGTGACTTTATATACCAGTTTCACACAGATAATGGTTGTTAAGCATGTGGTTAAGCCTAAACTACACCTTACTAAAAAATGAGTGTAAAAATAACCCAATAGAGTTTTATATCAGAATATCGTCACTTGTAGTAGAAGTCTTAAGTGTGCTGAAGGGCGCTTAAACCTTTCCACTTGTTTCTCTACTTTAAACTATTGGGAAATGCAGTTTTAACAAGCCATTGGGGGAAATAGGTGGAAAAAGTGTTCCAAATACTCCTTTCCTGCTGAGCTCTCCCAACAGGCAGTTTTCCCTGATTTAAATGGGAGAATGAGCTATTCAAGCACATTTACATGTAACATACATTGTGAACATTGGGGTCTGTTTACACATGTATTTAATTGTACAATTAGCCCCAATTAGTGTTTTGATTTATTTATAAATTGGAAGGGAACTGCAGTGGGTTTGGGTTTTAGTGGTTTTGCTCCTGCCATGGTTTTCAGACTAGTCATGCACCATATTTAATTTCATACTCATCCATTGAAACAAATAGGACCTAAATGTCTTAACTTTACTGCAAATTGCACAACAATCTAAGAGCCACAGTGATAAATTTGACTCTTTAAGAAGGCGTAGATTCTTCTATTCTGGTTTTTCACTTTACATATAGTGAAGGATACCATTTATCTGAATACATCTTTTCATTTCTACAGAGAAGCAGCTAATTTCAAGAAGCAATTTCCTAATAGGCTGTCAAATTTCTTACTTCTGTAACAATGAGGAAGCTTTATGCTTTGTGCTGGGCACGGTTACCTTCTAAAATACATTTAATACTATGGATGGTATCGCAAACAGCATTTTACCCTGGTTTTGTTTGTTATAAGCCGAGTATTTGCAATAATTTATGGACAGCTTTGAATTTATAAATATGAAGGCACTGCCAAATATTTTTACTATTCCTTCATGGCAAATTGTCTTTAAATACTGGCAGGGTATTTTTTCAGTTTTAACATTTACTTGTGGACCAGAAACACTTGCAGTCTATTGCCCCTGGCCTTCTGTGAGAATGTTACTGAGCAATGCTCATAAAAACTCAATTCATCAATGTGAACATAATTTGCTATGAACAGAAAGCTCACAAAAGGGTGAATTTGTCAGATAGACAGGTGGCCTGAGATCTCTCCCTGATACTGAATGATATGAATAATAGATTCTGGTAAATGTATGCCAAGACTTGAGCTGTAAACACAGCTGCCTCCATTCCCTTCCAGAATAACAGCTTTGAGAACGAAAAGCATGGGAGCCACAGTTCCACCTGAGGACTGAGCCTGTGCACGGACACAGACACGCCACAATGATCATCACAAAGAAAGTCTTACAAAATAAAGACAGCCAATGGTTTTCTTCAGTCTTAAACTTGCTTATCCAACTATGAACTGGCTACTCTCCTCCCCCCCAAAAAAAACAAATAAAAGAGAGCAAAGGAAAAGAGCAGAGCAAATAAATGTTTTAAATATTTTGATCTCAGATAGCCGATATACCAATTATGACAAAGAACAATAACAACAGCAGAGCTCACCACTGGATAGTAAAACTATTGGTGGTAAAAGTGCATTTTCTTATAAATACAGTTTACCTGTAATATGTGAAAATATTGAGCATCTAATGAATAACGAATTGACAAATACCGATCTATAACAAAAAAGTTGGCAGAAACAGCTATATCTTTTGTCCCAGATATTGTTATAATATATTGCGGAATTTTTTAAAAAATAACTTGTTTATAGGAGGAGTTCATATGCCAGTCAACCAGAGATGGGGGGACCAATCTTTTTCAAGCATTCCAGAAGTCAAGTTTGAATTATGAAGTGATGCCATTCTGTAGGACTACATATCCCCTAGAGCAGTGGTATTCGGGTATTTCAACCCAGGACCTCCTTTCAAACTTAAAATCTGTCCAGGAACCCCTTTCTGACTTACTAGGACGTGACATCACTGTGATGCTAGACCTCCTCCATGTCTACTTGGTAGTAAGTCCCATTGTGTCAATGAGACTTACTCCAAAGTAGACATGGAGGAGGTCTGGCATCACAGTGAACATAAGTGTTCAATGAGACTTACTGCCAGGAAAGCCCCATGCCAGTTTCCAAGATGGCAGATCCCACCTTCTTGTAAACCCCCTGACCTGAGGTTGTGACTTCCTAAGGGGCAGGGTGATCAGATGCCAAACCCAAAATTTCCCCGAAAATTCCTGTCCTCCAACCCAAAATTCCAACACGGTTAAAAATGTAGGACAAATGTAGGACCTGTTAAAATAAAGCTAAAAACACTTGTATTGCATTCCTGTACTTAATTTTTGCACAAATCTCATTGCAATAGACCAAACACCAATCAAAAAGATACATATCAATCTAACCCAGGCCTTTGTGCTTTGCATGCAGCGTGAGCATGATACCATAGTCTCTCAAGACTGATGGATTTGGTTTTGATGGATTTGATGGACTGATGGATTTTGGTTACTAGTGATGTCCTTCCTGAGGGTGGCAGCTGGGGATTATGTACCCCCTGGACCTCTACTGATGAGTGTTTCAGGACTCCCTCCCCCCCAAATTTTCTCAGAAATGTCTGAAGACAAAATCTGGTGAACGAAATCAACAGGTTTCCTAAGAAATATATCTTCACATGCATTGCACTAAATGATCATCTAGATACATTTTAAGTACATCACAATATATTTTCATGCTATACAGTTTTGGTTAGTTGTAATCAAATTCTTGTGCTGTAAAATGAAAATTAGATATATCATGGCCAACAAAAACAGATAAAGCTATCACACCACAAGCAGTGGCCAAGACAGTGGGTTCAGCTACAAGCAGGAGTAAAAGCCCTTGTACATTTGGTTTTGAAAAGTTCCAGGCAGCACACACTACTAGTGTACTACGAGCTACTAGCTACACACTAGTTACAGCACACACTATCTACTAGCTACAGCCAGCACACACTAGCTTGTATATTTAAGAAGATCCTGGTGATTCCCATACTTGTCAGGTAATTCTGGTTGCAGTTTTCATAATTCTGGTTGCAGTTAAGAAAAACCCTGTGTACCTGACATAGGCATCATTTAATGTATGTATTGATCCATGTAGCTTCAATAAGGTTCATTTCATGAAAATGAACTTCATTTTGGCTTCTAGGCACCAAGTAGGCTGCCTATCCATGTTTTTCCTCTGAAAATAGCCTAACAAATGAATTGGGATTTGTATTAGCATTAAACATGTTTGTTCTAATACTTGTTATCTAGGGAGAATGTTCTTTATAATGACTTGGCTATGATGTGGGACATGTTCCTTTTCCTGTCTACAGAAACCAAAACCTCCTCAAAGCTCTCAAAATGTGTCTGCACATGAGACCTCAGTGGCAAACGAAACTTTCACATAAAAGATAGCCATCTGCAGTATAATGAACACAAAATTATTTTCCTTTTGCAATACCTCCAGAAGTGATATCGTGACAGTTAGAACGATTGCTGATAAAACAGGTAAGGGAAGTGCCATGCAACTGTGAAGTATTATGATTAATACTAGCAAAAACGTAACCACATTGCACAAGAAAAATTCCACCCGTACGCCATCACCCCACTGTGCATCAACTCAGCATGTGCATCGTCCCCCCATGTGCAACAACTCACGAAAAATACCCCATCCCCCCATACGCACTGTCCCCCATGCGCACCATCCCCCATGTGCATCAACCCCCATGCAAAACATCCCCATGCACAATACTCCCATGCTCATTAACCCCTCACGTGCACAATCCCCTCATGCACAACATCCCACATGCGCAATACTTCCCATGCTCATCAACCCCCACGCGCACCATCCCATGTGCATCGTCCCCACATGCACATAAAGCCCCATGCCCAATATCCCCATGTGCACTGTCTATCCATGCACACCATATGCAACACCCCATGTGCATCATCCCCCTTGCGCAGTACCCCTGTACAACTTCCCCCATGCACACCCTCCCCATGTGCACCCTCCCCATGCGCACCCTCCCCCATGCACACTGTTCCCCCATGTGCAACACCCCATGCATATCATCCCCGCATGCACATCAACCCCCAATGCACATCACCCCCAATGCACATCACCCCCATGCACATCATCCCCCATGCGCAACACCCCATGTGCATTATGCCCCCAAGTGCATCAACCCCCATGAGAAACATTCCCATGCGCAACATCCCTATGTACATCATCCCCCATGTGCAATACCCCATGCACATTATGCCCCCAAGCATATCAATCCGCATGAGCAACATCCCCATGCGCAATACCCCTCCTGCTCATCAGCCCTTAATGCACACCACCCTCCATGTACACCATCCCCTCATGTGCTCCTTCCACCCATGCACACCATATGCAACAACCCATGCGCATCATCCCACCATGCGCAACACTCCCATGTGCACCATCCTCACATGTGTACCATCCTCTCATGAGACCATCTCCCCATGCACACCATCTCCCATGCGCATCATCCCCATGTGCACTATCCTCCCATGTGCACCATCCCCATACACACCATCCCCCCTCACACCATCACTCCCTGTGCACCCTCCATCCGAGTGCATCAGCTGGATGTTGATCAGTCTACAGTGTTAAGTATAGGACAAAAACATGTTGCACCCCTTTCAACCCCTTAAGGGTTACATTTCTCAGCATCTGTTCTTGGTGAGTGTTGATATTACAGAAGGAACACCCTCCCCAAATTTCATGCTTCTAAGTCCAGCGGTTTTGGTGGGGGTTAATGAGTTAGTCAGTGAATGAATTTTCAGTTATATATATATAAATATATCCATTTACATACCTTACAAATACAGGCAGTCAAAAACAGTCTTTTTAGTAGACAGTAGTGTTATCTTTTTTAAAAAAAGTGCTGATAATGGTGTTATGTGTTTTATTCCAAATTTGTATTTGTTTTTCTTCAAACTAATATTTCAATCAATTGTATAACATTTTTTCAAGTGCAATCACTGTCATGTAGGTGGTATACGTATTTTTATGCCTGTGACTGTCAACAGGCATAGAAATAAAAAAGGCATGAAACGAGTCTCTCTCTCTCCCTCTCTCTCTCACCCCCTCCCTCCCCCCACACACATGCAAACAGCTCAACAGCACAACTAGGTACTCAACTAGTTAAATTAAGCATAGGATTTTAACAATATTGAACCACACTAAGGACACAATGCTAACCAATTTAGACCAGCACAACTCCTATAGTGTTCTCGTAGTGATGTGGGCAGGCAGAGTATGTCTGCTCTCGCCTGTTCCTCCCAGGAGTGGCAAAGAATTGCCTTACAGCACTTTTGCGACACCCCCAGGCTTGCATGGGACTTGTGCCAACCTAACTAGGGATTAGAAGTGTGCTGTAAGACACTGCCAAATTAAAACATGCACAGCACATTCCTCAGTTGCACTTGAACAGGCAGGCTGTTGCACTACAACTATTGTACCACTGCTGGGAAGGGGAGACTTGTCTCCTTCCCCACAGTAAGGCAATAGCAGTCCCTATAAGTCTACTCAGACTTAGACTATGGGTGCAGTCCAGAGTAACTATGGGGAATCTTTGCTCCGGTGTAAGAACAATTTGCTCTGGATTGCAATATGAATTTCCCATAGGTTTTCACTAGGTGGTGCAGTAACCACAGGTACACGTAATGTGTCTTATGTGCTGCCGAAGTTACTCTGGATTGTAGGGCATGTCTAGAGATGGCCAAGGTTTGAGCAGAGGCTGTCCCAGCTGCCCGGGAAGCGCAGTCTCCACCACACTCTGCCTGCCTTCTGTCTACCCATCTCCCACCCAGAACATGCCCTCCCGCCTATAACCTGGCCTCTCCCTCTTCACTGCCCTCCATCTGCCCTCCAAAGCCCTGCTTTGGCCTAGAGAGGACAGCGCAAGTTTCCCCTTCAGCTGGTGTGCCAAGGCGCATGCAAGCCAAGTTAGGCTGATGTAATTCAGTTGCAGCTAATGGCACTTTTGTGACCCTTTAGCCAATGCAAGGTGTGCGCTCAGGATTGCACTCTGAGTCAGATAATGTAGAAGATAATGAAATTAGAGCAGCATTTGCAAACAGAAATAAGAAACTTAGGGGAAAATGCTATCAGAAATGGATTACAAAACAAAAGCCTAACCAAATTATGGAACAAAAATTAAAGTCTTATCAAAAACGGTTCTTCAATCTTAAGCCTACTATAGAGTCTACAATGGAAAGAAATAAATGTCTCATGAAGGAAAATGGCAGCACAATCCTAATTTGTGCTGGATTAGGCAGGCTACGTGAAATCCAGCACAAGTATTGGGAATGTTGCTGTGCTACTTCAGGGACCAGTGACCCCTGAGCAGCACAACACCTGTACTAAACACATGCTAGCACAGTGTCAACAGGTGCTGACACACCAGTGGTGGACTGGCACTTGGGCCTGCATACATGCTTTACAGCAGCTCTTCAACACTTAGTGGTGGTAAAGCCCCGGTGGTACAAGTTTAGGGCTGTCAGGATTGCTTTCCTTACTGTTTCAGTTAATTCCTGACCCATCACCAGGGTGACCAGATGCTGAATCCGGATTTCCCTGCCAAAATTTGGGGGGATTTCCCCCCAAAATTCCTACCCTCTCAAGCCAAAATTCCTACCTGGTTAAAAATGTAGGATATCCCAAAATGTAGGACACATGTAGGACATGTTAAAATAAGCTCCTGTACTTCATTTCAACACTTTTAAAAACTGAAAACCTTATAACATGCATGATCCTGACACATATGTAAGACACCCTGAAAGCAGTTTAAAGCAATGCAACACAACACATGCCAGTGATTTCAACATGCATGATCCTGACAGATACATGTAAAAAGCCCTGAAAGCAATTTGCAGCAATACGAGTGACTTTAACATACTATTCAGACCCAGACAAGCCATGTCAGTGACTCATGAACTCTCTCTCTCTTTCTCACACACACAGACAAGCCATGCACTCTCACACACCAACATTCAGACAAGCCATGCACTCTCTCTCTCACACACAAGCCATGCACTCTCACACACAAACATACACACAAGCCATGCACTCTCTCACACACCAACATTCAGACAAGCCATGCACTCTCTCTCACACACAAGCCATGCACTCTCACACACAAACATACACACAAGCCATGCACTCTCTCACACACCAACATTCAGACAAGCCATGCACTCTCACACACATCAACATTCAGACAAGCCATGCACTCTCTCTCACACACACAAGCCATGCACTCTCTCACACACAAACATACAGACACAGATACACACCAAGACTTGCTCACTTGCCCTAGGAAACTCCAGCACTGGAGAAGCCCCAGATGTGCAGGGGCGAGTGGGGAAGCGACAGGTGGGCTCCGGGGGGGGGGGGGGAGCGGGGAAGTGGCCGGAATGGCAGGGAAGTGGCAGGAAGGAGGTAGGGGAGGAGGTGCAGTGGGTGAGTGGTGGCACACGCTATCCACCATGAAGTTGCTGGTGCAGCCACTGAAGTCCCTGGTGCACGCGCCATGTAGGAAATTCCTGGGGTGTGCACCATCCAGGAACCACCAGAGGGGCCAAAATGGGGAAGCCCCAGTTAAATGGCTGGGAACAAATTTAACGGGCCAGCAAGCCAGCAAACATTTAAAGGGCCAGCAGGATTTCTGGAATTCTGGATAGGGAACTTTGTTTTTCCCTTTCCCGGTAGGGGGTGCCATTTCTGGACATGTCTGGGCATTTCTGGTCATCTGGACACCCTGCCCATCAGAGTTATCTGTGGTGATAGTCACAATCAGTTTTGGTAACTCACGTAGGAGTTACTATGTTGCCACTGCCAAGAGGATTTTTGGGGGGTAAACAGGCCATATGTGTTCTCACAGATGTTTCCTCTATCTCCATTTTCAGATTTCAGAAAATTCCATTGCAGTGACCCTGAAGATTTTAACCTTTAGTTTTCCTAGAGCAAAAGTCAGGCTTCTGCTTTGGTTTTTCATTTTCAGATGTGGGGGGAAGTGGATTCTGTCAGCACTGTGCAGATCTCACCAAGGATCCCCAGACCAACTTAGATTTTGGCAGGACCTGACACGACCTCTAGGGAAGCTGAAAATCATTCCCATTCCACTCCAGGGTCACAAAGCTGGTGATAATGTTGCTACTTTCCTCATTTCCCCGCCCCTTAAAAATCCTCTGCTCTCTTTACGTGAACTGGGGAGTCGTGACCCCCCAGTTTCAATAGCACTGGTCTTCTGAGCACTGAGAAGCACTGAAGTTGTGGCAGCAGTCTCCAACTTCTGCTTGTACAGCTAAACCTCAGTACAAAGCCTGTTATGTGTACATGTGTAGATTCTCTCCACGTTCTCTCTCCATTTTTGGCAGTGTTATTTTCACACATTCAGACTACATGGGACCTCACAATTCTGCCCCCTTTTCCATGGATTCATGTATTTTCTTCATCTCCTAAAATTGGCAATGACCCTGCTCAAAGAAACAGTCAAAAGATTTATTTACTCTAGTAGGCAAACTATAACTGCATCAACTGTTTAATTTCTTCCTCAGAGAAGAACTATATATATATAGTTCATATAATGTATATCATAAGCATATATATATATATATATATATATATATATATATATATATATATATATATATATATATATATATATATATATATATATATATGCTTATGATATACATTATATGGATGTGAGCTTGGTCCATCTAGTTCAGCATTGTCGTCGCTGACTGGCAACAGTTCGCTTGGCTTTTAGACAGATGTATTTCTCAGCCCTCCCTGAAGGTGCCCTATACAACACCATCTTAGACACATAACAGGAGCTATTCATATGTGATGATGCATACTATCACTTTGGATGACTCCCCTGAGTTTTGAAGCGTGGCGCTGCTCTGTTCTTCCACTGCATAATAAGCTACAGATGTTATTACTGTGTTGGTTCCAGAGAATGACAGAGGTAAAGTGAAAGAAGGTACAGTGGAGGCTTTTATTGGACCAACTTCAATCACTAAGAGTAAAGCCTCATAAGGCTTTTATTCTCAATCTGCTTTCCTTTCTGCCTGAAGGAGAGCTTTGCGAGCCTCCAGAGCTTGCTAACTCTTATCAGCTGAAGATGGAGGAACAGAACTGATCACCTTAATTACTCTGTGTCTCTGCACTATGGAGCCATATCCACTGGCTTAAACCTATGAAAATCCATCTTAAATAAAATATTCGCTTTAAAGTCACTCAATATTGACAGTAAAAATATTCACTTTAAATTGACTTAACATTTATTCTGGTGCTTTATTATCTGGGCAACCAGCAGGGTACAGGCATCATCACAGACAAATGATAATGAACAAAACTTGTCTATTACTAACTTAGTGATAAGCTGCTAATAATATGGGTGCATTGTTCACCAGGGGGTGGGGTGGGGGGAGGTCCTTCAGTTCTTTGGATTCAGGACGTCCCATGTTAGAACTGGGGTTAAGGAAGCAAGAGCCCAATCCTAACCTCCCCACATCTGCTCTGGCAGCCATGCCAAAAGTGGGGGTGCTACAGTATATACATCAAATGGACAGATTGAGAGGTTTTGTAAGGGAAAAGAGGATTAAGCGTGCAATCCTAGCAAATTTAGGCCAGCCTAACTCACATGGCAAATCTTTCTGTGGTGGTGTGGAGAGGTTGGCATATGGCTGTGCAGTGGCCTAACCACCACCCTCCCCACCAATGGGGCAGGAGTGCCTTATGACACTTTTGTGACACCCCCCAGATGAGCACAGGATTTACACTGGGACTTATGCTGCCCGAACTGGAGGTTAGGTTTGTAGTCTTAAATTATGCATAAGTCTGCATAAGTTAAGAGGAAAGGGGGTAGGTTTCTGTAAGAGAACAGAAATTGCTGCTGCTGGATTTACCATTTCTGCAGCCTCCTATATTATACCCCTACCTGCCCAATCCCTTTGCCTTCAGCCCTCCTTCCTACCCCCCCCCAAGCCAAAATTCCTACCCACTCAAGCCAAAATACCTACCTGGTAAAAAATGTGGGATACCCCAAAAATGTAGGACACATGTAGGAGATGTTATAATAAGCTCCTGTAATTAATTTCAACACTTTTAAAAACTGAAAACTTTATAACACACATGATCCTTACATATACATGTTAAGAGAAAGGGGGTGCTTGCCAACAACCTGCTACTCAGAACACTGCTGCAAAGTACTTTATGGCTCCTTTTCAGCAGTCAGCACTGGTAGAACATGAGTTCCATCATTACTTTCAGCCCATAGGATTTTGCTGTAATTTGGAAGATGAATTGAAGGAAGAACCAATGTGGCTGAGAGGAAGCTGAATTTGTGGGGATGGGAAGACTTGAGAGGGATAGGATACACTGAATTGAATACATTTGAATACTTTTATCAGAATATCATGCAACTTCATTTGTTCATATAGCAGTAATTAGTTAATTATCCACAATAGTTGTATAACTCTGCGAACAAGTTCAGAACTCCAGTTTACTTCCAAATAAAATTAGTGTTCCAATCATAAATAGGCTTCCTCAGTATTGAATCCTGTGGACTTCAATAGCGCTTGCTTCAATGTAAGCATGTATGGGTTTTCAGCCTGAGGCAATCAAGTAAATTTATATTCATCAGACTTTTAATCAAAGCTGACAACAAATGTCCTTATGATCACAGTAAACTTCTACCAGAAACATTTTTTATGAATATTTTGAACTGATCAGTTGTACAAATATTTGTTATATAAGTAGAATTTCTCTTCCTCAGAACTTCTGAATTTGTGAGTGTTTTGAATGCTTTGAATGAAATATTCAGATGATCTTGGTGAAGAATTATTAAGTGCATGCACGCATGAGTGCGCACACACACATTCTTCATTGAAAGATTCCTTTGCTTAGATCAGCCAGTCAGGTAACAAGGAAAATACCATGTGACTGATGTGATTAATTATGTTATGCAATGAAAGCCATTCAAGAACAAACTGTGGTCTAAAACTCAGTCACAGAACTATTTGTAGGGAACCAGCAAATAATGAATACTCTCATAAGAATCATCACCTGCTCACAGATAAATCATGATACATAAAAAGCTACGTTGATCAGATAAATTATTCACATTGAATAATTTGCCCATCTCCAGATTCTGCCAGCCCAGATAATTCACAAACACTAAAAGCGATAAATTGTCCTTGGTGGGTAATCTGACCAGCTTCATCAGAAAGTTTTAGCTATAAACAGAACAACAGGCATTTTATGCAGTATCTCATTCAACAACTCAGGAGAACACGCTATATCTGCAGGATAGCAAAAACATTTTTCCCCTTCCTCCAGATGTCTCTTTTTCCTTCCAGAAGTTACAGAGCATTGGACAAGCAATAACAGATGATGAACACATGCATAACTACAAATGGGCAAGCTGATTGTTTTCAGAATTGGTATAAACATTTGCTCTCGGATTGAGATTTAGCCCATAGCAAATCTTTACGTTCGTGTTATAAACCTCTGACAAAAAGAGTTTATAGTGGAAGTGCTGACAGTGAGAAAATGTGGTTACGGTCAGAAAAGCAAATGGAGAAAAGTGCTTTTTTTCGAAGTCCATATGTAGAGCCCATCAGTGACTTCCATACCTAATTTGGCTAAGTTTATGAGATAGAAATAAGAGCATGTTAAGTGCTGCTGTTGCAAATTCCACCTAGGAGCAGCAAGACTTTTGGCAAAATAACCATCTACACCCACCCGCCATTCTGCTTCTCACCACATCTTCACATGATGAGGAGAGAGGATGAGAGAACAACCATCTCTCAGGCAGCTGGGTTTACTGTAGGAAAACCCTACTCTTATAGTAGCAAAGAAATGGGAATTCCAGAAATGAATTTGTAAGGAAATTGAGGGAACAAAGTAGAATAAAATCTGAGGAAACACAAGAAGACAGAGATACTGTAGGAAAGAGCCCATTTTACTTAACAACATAAGGAGAGTCTTTGCTGGATCAGGCCAAGGTTCCAGCTTCCTATATCTCACAGCAGACCGTAAGATGCTTCATTTTACAAGTCAAAATGAAATGGATTCTACTTCCAAATATAAAGGGTTAAGACACAGCAGATTGTCAAGCAGAATCATTGTCAAGCATGATTCTGATTGTCAAGCAGAATCATAGGCAGCAACCCTGTGTTCACATAGAAATAAATTTATCCATAAAGACTAGGTTCCCATCTTCACTGTATGAGTTTGAGAACATATTTACTCACTTTTACAGGAATCTTGATTCCTCCCCATTACTACATGAAGTACAAGCTGATGGTGCCTGCTGCACAATGGTACCCACTGGTGGTTGGTGCCAGGTGCCCAGCAGAGATGTCTGGTGCCTACTTGTGCCTGGTGGTGCCTGCTGTCCATTGGTCCCTGGTGCCCACTAGTACTCATGGTGCCTGATGATACCCACTATCCACTGGTGCCTGGTGGTGTCCGGTTGTGCCCGCTGCCCACTGCATGGTGGTGTCTGATTCCCAGTAGTGCTGAGTAAGGATGCCTAGTGCTCAGTAGGGAAGCCCGGTGTTTGCTGCCTACTGGTATCCAGTGATGCCTGCTGCCCACTGGTACCCAGTGGTCCCTTCTGCCTGCTGCTGCCCAGTAGGGATGCCTGGTACCTGCTGGTGCCCTCTGCCTGCTGTTGCCTGCTGCTGCCCACCACTGCCCCCTGGTATCCTCCAGTTCCCAGTGCCTGTCAGTGCGCAGTCATGTACAGTGGTATCCACCAGTTCCCACTGATGCACAAGGTCCACAAATATTCTGGAAATTTTACTCCTGCAACATTGGTAAATTTCTCTAGTTCACATACAGCACAGTCCCAACCATGTCTACTCAAAAGTTAGCCCCATTATGTTCAATTGGTCTTACTCCCAGGAGAGTGTCTTTAAGGTTGCAATAATAATAAAACAGATATTTGCTAAAACGAAAGATATATGATAATCATGTATCTTAGGTTGAGAACCAGGGGGAAGAAATCAGGGTACTAATTAGAATTAAAAAAAGAAATACAAAAATGAGCTGACGTACCATAGACACCATAAACTGTACAAAAACCAAGACTTTGTGAAACAACCACATTGACTTGTAGCACAATTAACACAATTATATCATTGCAACAATATGCGCCAGTTGAATTTGACTCTACTTGAACAGCTGAGAGCTATACTGAAAACAAATCAATCGAACTCAGCTAATTAGAATATAACAAGTAGTTTGAAATTATGCAAAGCTTAAAGTCTTTTAACTCATTCATAATTCTGACTGTAAATTAGTAAGTGTATGTCAGTAACTTCATATGCCTGCTGCAATAAATATAGAGAGCAAGATATGTTTTGTCAATAGGCACCCTTCATGCACACTGGATACACAAGTAGGAAATAATAAGGTGGCTTAATGTCTAATTAATTAATTCAAGCTCCAAGATAAGATCAGGAGATCTGGCTGACCCTGCATGCTAATCAGGTGATTGATTAATTGCTACAATCTTAATAATTATAGGTTATAAAGAGAAATACATTTAATGATATTCTACACTTTTTATTTCCAACGGCTTATCTATTCTCCACATATTGAACTATGCCACATTTTATTCTTTTGTAATACTAAAGTCCGCTCTCAGTTGATCATGCTAATGATATGCATTCACCTCTTAGTTTTTACTAACTATCTTAGTAGTACTTGGGCACAATCAAGCCAAACAACCACTTTTAAGTCTTACTGATTTCAATGTAATAATTAAGTGATTTTTTTTACTTTTCCATTGAAATCAATGGGACTTAAAATGTTCCACTTTGGCTGCATCACACTTTTTGGCTGGTGGTCTCAGGAATCTAACCAGTTAAAGCTAAGGGATTAGAAAACATTAAACCAATATGTCTGCATGATTTTCATAACAAAGAAAAATTCACTCAGGAAAGATAAAAGAAGGCTGCTGTCACATCCTATTCCCTCTCCTCTGCCTGAAAGCCCTACACAAGGGCTGAAAGCCCCATTGAACTGGTCCACATCTGAGTAGATCCATTGAGGCTGGTAGGGCTTATCACAAGGTAAGAGGAACAACTGTTCTTTTATCTCGACAAGAACTTCAGCTATCTCCCTGGTTTCTTGGAACACAGAGGTGAGTTTTTTGGTACTACTGCAGCATGATGTTGGCAGTCCCATTAGGATTGTTCCAGATGGAAATAAACATAGCACCTATAGCTTATGTCCACCATCGAAAACCTGCATCATTACATAGAAGTGCCATCTCCACCTGACTGCCACTAGCAGCACATCCTAGCAAAGACCTGGTGGTTCCTTTACCTTCAGGAAAAGGCTTGGGAATCATCAGCCTAAACTATGGATAAACAGGCTTTTAAAGCACCCACTTCTGATGGTGCACCCACTTCTAGATTCTCCCACAGAAAAAATTTATCTCGACTCTTACGCATATATCACTGAGGATTTAGTGGAGTCTTAGCAAGGCTTCTCTAGGGATGAAAGATACCTATTTTTTCTTTCTTTTGAATGAAACCAGCTAATACGCACTTTCATACACAGAGACAGGAGGTGCATGCAGATTCCCCAGCTCTCAGAACACCTTCTAGAGATGAGCAGAATTCCTCTCTCTTCTGGAGGATCACAGGATTTGCTGTGGACCACATGGAGGCTCACCATGGGCCACATTTAGTCCTGGGATGGGATATGGGTGTCTCTGCTTTAGTATATTGCATTGCAGTGGTCACGGACACACTGAACTAACCAAATGAGTTTCCCTGGACAGGGAGCAATCTTAAAGCATTTCCTGTTTGCTGTGTTTGAAGATTCTAAGCTGCGCAGAGAGCTCTGCATGTCCCCCGTGCCTCCTGGAGCCTGCTGAAAGTAAGTGGAATCACCCCTTAATCTCTTGTTATTGATGCAATCCGGGGGATCGTGTCTCTCCCCCCACCCCTTTCCCCCTCTTACAGGGCCAGAGGAACTTTACACAAATTGGAGGTTTGGAGCCCGCAGTTTGAGTACCACCCCTATATGGCACTTTCAGAAATGAAACTAAGGGCACAATCCAGAGTAACTATGGGGAGTCCTTGCTCCGGTGTAAGAACAATTTGCTGTGGATTGCAGTATGAATTTTCCATAGGTTTTCATTAGATGGTACAGTAACTACAGGTACATGTGATGTCTCTTACGTGCTCCCGTAGTTACTCTGGATTGTAGGGTTAATAGCCGTTACTCAAATCTACATAGTTATATAGCTGGGTGACCATAGCAAAGGATTGGGGAACGAAGTTTGACAATGCAAGTAATTTCTCAATGTATCACATGTCACAGGAATGATATGAAAGTAAAAGTCAAGCACTGTTCAGAACTATATTTACAATGAATTACGTCTTCAACCATGGTTCCCATATTGTGAAAGGCAGATATTATAAAGTTTTGAGAACACTGGAAAGAGGAAATAGATGTTTTTCAAAAGAGGAAAAAATATTTCCTATTGTTGTAGGATCCAATACATTCCTTTCATCTAAATATATGTTTCTGAAACTAACTGAAGATAACAATTGCCAATGATATTGGAATAACCTCACATGTTACTTGAAACCAACAAAGTTTACCCCTAAAACTGAAATCATGTCATATCTTTAAATACACGTGATATAGCATTGGTTGTTGAACAAGTATCTTTTGATTGTTTAGCATCCATACCTTGATATTTATATTTCCTACTTTATAACCATCATTGGAAATGTCTCATCACAATTGGTAAGAGAGGATTCTGCACATAAATATGTGTGGCAGAATCCATAAGCAGTGGTAGTGATGTAGACGCAAGTCAACCGACCTGGACTTCGCATAAAGATGAACTGTCTTAATTCAACTTGTGACTTCTATATTTTTAGCAACTGACTTGCTTACATTGGTTCAGTAACATAATGAATTGTCCAGGGTTCACCTTACCAGCCATAGCCACATCCAATGGAAGTTTTTTTTAAAATCTAACTTTGTGCATAGTTTTTTGATATTTTATATATTGAAATTCCATCACTTCCCTTTTTTCTATCAAAGTTGACTTGAGATTCATGCAGGATATAGATATGATAAAAATATAAATAAATAAAACTTGAGACTCAACTTTAAAAGTATCTTGCAAGAACTTGAGACTTGAAGGAAGTGATGTGACTTGGAATGAAAGTCTTGAATATATCATTGATATGCCCTTTATTTATAGGTGCACACAGACACATCTTATTAAATGGTGAAGACAAAGTATTCAAAAGTCTTGAATAGCTTGAACTTTTTTGCAGCTTGCTTGATTCGAAGTTATGGCACTGAAGAAGATAACAGTGAAACTGTACTATAAAAGTAAATTACTATCATGAATATTAAGCAACAAGAATATAATAAACATGACTGCTTACATGATTCTGATTTATTAGTGCTGATTTGCTTGTAAATTATAACACAAAAGTGTTCATTAAACAAATTTAGGAACATGTGCAAAATAAAACTTAGTGGACTGTTTCTAGAGGCTTTAACATCTGCTGTTTGATTCATTTTTAAATATTCTTGGGGTACAATGGTCTGCAACCTACCTACAGTGGTAGGTTCTTTCCTAGTCTTATATATCAGTATATGTATTTTTATATATCAGTATATGTAGGCTTATGTATACAAGGATGAACCTATTTCTTTACCCTCTAGTCAATTTATATGATCCAATATTGCTAGGAGTAAAGGGAATTGTATTCACAGTCTGTAGAAATGCAGCCACTGGCTGCAAACTGAATGAAAAATTATTCATTGCTGCTGCAAAACCAACCCTGCTTCCATTTGCTGATATCTGCTAGTGTTTATGGCTGCCATCCTAATCTCCAATTAGTCCAGCATAAGTCCCAGCACAAGTCATGAGCTGGACTGGGATGCTTTTGCGCAACTCCTTGGGGGGGTGGGTGGGTGGGTTAGGCCAGTGTACAGGCATGCACCAGCCTCCCCACACTAGTGGGAAGAATTAGACCATGTGAGTTATGATGGCCTAAATTGGTTAGGATTGCACCTTGAGTCACTTGTTAGGTAGATGAAGGCAGCCTCAAAGGCAGAGTCCAATCAACTCTTTCCATCATCATCATAATCATAATCATCTGATTAGCATCCTTGTGAAGCACTGCAGATAACTTGGTAAGTGGGGCAGGCTGGGATAAGTCTACCTGAACATGTTTTCAGCCTTCTGCTAGTCCCTCATCTCTCTAAATTATTGCATGCCTGCCAGTTTATCCAAATACAGAATCTTATTTACAGGTGGTGGATGCTGTTGGATCTTGCGACCTGCCTTCACATCTTGCAGGCAGTTGGTGTGGCAGCCACTGTATTCTTCTGCAGAGAGCTGCTGATAGCGCAAGCCACACATAGATGACAACAGCCTGCAGAGCAGCCACCAAGTCAGGAAACGTGACAGCAGAGGCAGTACATGCATATCCAGCCAGTCCATGGAAGTCCATTGCAGTGGTCACTGAACATATACTCCTCAGGCCAGAGGAAAACATTAAGTTGTAAAATGTCTAGAATTCACCCAAGAAAATTCATTTATTTTATAAAAACCAGGCCATCTTCTCTATTCAGATGTTTCTTCTTAGGAAGATCACTGGAATTTGCCTCAAATTCCCCCTTTCTTTGAAATTTCATTGCCAACTGTATCCCTCCGCACATACTGCACACACAGGCACATGCTCAACAAGGACTACAAATGGCTGATGTGTCTATATGTGCATCTTTCATGGTTCTGCGAAACTACAATCAGGAATGGAAATTCAGGTTCTAACACAGTGGAACAAATCCAGCGGCAAAACCTCCTAAAGGCAGTTCATGCTTGTTCTGTTAAATAGTGCTCACTTTGAGTCAAGGGTTTTCATTACTATATTTGTGAACCTTTTGGCACCAGGGGTTGGGATTTCCCAAAGATTAAACATTAGTATGCATTTTGTATCGGGATTTGGCAGCAGAAGCTACAGATAACTCATGCTGAAGGGTTAAAAACAATAGAAGAGATTTTTATTTCAAAATACTAGTCTTATGAGTGCATCTATATGTCTTTAATGCTAGAGGTAGCATGCATATCTGTCTTACAGAATTGCGGCAAACTGCCAGAGTTACTAACTAACAGGGATGGCAGGCATGAAATACTATCAGTGTTAAGAGCCTCCCTGTCTATATTCTGAATCAGATATTATGTTATACAAATTAATGGAAGCCTTATACGCAGGCAGAATTTTTCCCCCACCTTTAAATGTGTAAAAACCCTGCTTTGTGTACTACATGCCTCATTTTGTGACATGTGCCATTATGTCATGCCTAAGATTATTTCTGAAGATTTTGGTGTCAGAGTCACTCTCAGTTTATTGTCTGCCTAAAACCCTCCACTTCACAGCACCACTGAAGGAAAGCAAAAAAAGTGAACACAAATTAACTCCAGAAACTGTGTGTCCACAAAGTGGATCAAATTTTCATTGATACTAGTGCTGTCTTCAGTTAGTACATTAACAAGGGACCAAATGAAAACCATAACAAAGAAGCCCAGCTGCATGATATGGGAAGCCGAGACAGATCTGGGCAAACTTTTCATATTATTAAGAGACAAAGAAATGTTATTCTGGAAATGGTACTTGGTACCCAACAGACGTCTGCAGGAGAGTATATAAACCTGCACAATTGGCATGCCTCTGTTGCACTTTCTGTTTGTACTGAAGACAAACTCCTGAAGCTTGTGTGCTTCTCTCATTTGCCCTGAGTGCTTGATTCCTCTTTGGAAGTACCCTCTGTAAGCATTAAATATATTTTCTTCAAGAATTTCTTGTCTGTTCAGCAGCTGCTAGATTAGCAGCTGTGGCACTTTTCAGTGCAGTGGCATTGACTCCTTTGCATGGTTGGCCAGAGCGCATGCAGAACCCACAGCTATCACAGCCACTTAACATCTGGCCTTCTCACTGCAGTACTAAAAGCATTTCCCTAAAGATAAGAGCTATGACATTTATCTTCATAAATACCTGGAAGTCAAAGGATCCTCTTTAAGTGTAGTTTATTAATAATCCAATGTTATGCACGTTTAGCATAGAATTTAAGCCAATATACGCCGCTGCAGGAAAGAATCTTGGTGGTAAGGCCCTGACATCTCATGTTGTGATCCTAATGCTATTCTGCACAGGTTCAAATAGCAGAACTTGGCATATGATACAGAAAGGAAGCCAGAAAGAAAGTACTGGGGAGGGCAGCATGCCAGCCAAGTGGTGGAAAAATCAAGTCACAAAGAAAGGCACAAACATTCCATATGCTTTTTTTGTCTCATTGTGACGTCTTACAAAACTTACTCTCCAAACACTTGATTCCTGGAGGCCAGATCTGGAGTTTGGGGAAAGCTGTCCATGAGCAGAGCTAACTAGCCCTATAAAGGGAAGGGCTTATCTAGCAGCAAAGGAAGAGGGAGAAAGATTGAATAAGGATAACGGATGGCCAGTCAGAAAATAGAGGGCAAGGGTGGAAATTAGGGTTTGAGCAATGAGACGAGTAAAAACAGAGGGTGAAAAGATCCCTGATGTTGTTCCAATAGATTCATTCACAGGAGACACAGGGTGCAATACTAATCAATTTAGGCCTGCACAGCTCCCCAATTTCCCCTTTCGTGTGGTGGCATGACACTGGCCTAACTCTCCCCCCCCCCCCCAGAATTGGGCAGAAGTGCTTTGTGGCACTTTTGTGACAACCCAGGCCAGCACAGGACTTGTGCTGGGGCTTGTGCCAGCCTAACCATGGTTTGGGATTGTGCTGTCAATTATCTGCTGCAACCTACCTGAACTGCACACGAAGCAAGCCTCTTTCACCCGCCCTTACCTTAGCACTAGGCACACAAGGCCCACCACTGAGTCAAGAAACCCAACTAATTTAAAAGCATGAAATCTGAACTATTCCATTTTCACCTAAAGAACAAGCACACATTAGTGCCAAGCAAGACTAATATTATGAAAAAGTTACAATTTTTACTCTTATTACATGTATGCGCCATATAACATTTTGGTTAATGAACAACATATGCAATAGTGGCTCCATAGGATATGCTTGGATTCTCTAATGAAACAGAAAGAGGTATTCCTTCAACGTGTGAATTATATATTAATCTTTTAGTAAATACTTTCTGAAAGTTATTGATCTTTTACCACTACTTCAGTTTTTTTCAGTACTGCAACCCACTTTGCTGTTGAGGCCACGTAATGTCCTAGAATATTTTGTGGCACCACAACTAGCACTGAAAGATGACCCACTCAGAATTGGGTCACAACCCCATGTTTGGGAACCATTGGAAAGATATGGAAACCATATTTTTGTGTTCTGACTAAAGATATGGGAACCATATCTTTGTGTTCTATGACGTTTCTCAGATATCACATTTCTTAAAATATATCTTCATCAAGTGATGCATTCCTTTATTTACATTTTAAATTCTGTGTAGAAAGTGTACTGTCTTATAAAATGTGTGTGTGTGTGTGTGTGTGTGTGTGTGTGTGTGTGTGTGAGAGAGAGAGAGAGAGAGAGAGAGAGAGAGAGAGAGAGAGAACAATTTCACAGGCCCAGACCAGGATCACTGTGGGACTATATGTTCAAACCCCATAGAAATAGATAATGATAATGTAATTTAGAAAATGAAGGTGTGGAAAATGGTCCTTTGTCAAAAATGAAGTTGTGGAAAATGGTCCTTTGTCATTCCTGATCACATGACGGGGGCTCAGTAAATTCCATTTCCCAAATAGCCTCTTTGGCAGTTATAAAATATTTACATTTCCAGGTGATTTCAATGCACAGCTCTGTGTTCCTGCTCCCAGTGGAAATAACTTATCACAGCCCTGGACCCACATAAATGGAAAAGAGCTCCTGTGTCTGATAACCTGGCCAGTTTTGCTACTTACTGCTTTGGCTTGCTTCACAAGCTAAGATGCTGACCTTCTGAAACTGTAGTCAAGCTCAGATTGCATTAGTCACAGTACTGTCATTTTATTATGCATATTTCAAATTTAAATGTGTGACAAGATGGTTGTGGATCAAAACCACAGCTATTCCCTGTAATAAAATTAAATCTGTTTTGAAAAATAAGAGCGGATGAAGAGTGAAGTGCAAAAAAGAAAAAAAAAATCCAGGAGAATGGGAAAACAACTGAAAACAAGTTGCTTTTTTGTGGATTTTTGTGCAATAAAAAAAGATAAACTTGAAGTTTTAAATGTTTTGAAGTATAATGAAGGTTTAGTTTTCACTGAGACGGCATAACTATTTTCTCTACACCTGAAATTTTTCACTGGTTTTTGGTAGTTTTGGATTACCTGGTGTTGTTTGTAGAACAAACGTTGTCTTGTGATGCTCAGAACATATCTGGTCACTGCCAGCAGCCAGGCTTTCTTCCATAGTGCTGCTGGGGCAGTGCAGGCCTCCTTGCTGGTGCCACTTACTCACAAAGTGCAACAAATTTGCTTTAGGGCAGTGATTTTCAATCTTTTTCATCTCCTGGCACACTAACAAAATGCTAAAATTGTTAAGGCTCACCATCAGTTGTTTTTACCATTTACATGGCATACTATGTTCTTGTAGGGTGGTCAAATTCCCCAACTGTCCCAAACTTGCCGATATCTCTGGTACACCAATGTGCCACAACACACTTGTAGAAAATTGCTGCTTTATGGCACAATTTTGACACCAAAAGCTGGCAATACAAATGCATCGCTGGCTCAGAGGCCAACAGAAGTAGGCCTTAAGTAAAATTAGTGAGACAAGTAAAGGAAAAGTACAGTATTCAAGTGCAGTGTTGGGGAAGATAATTTCAATGGTAACTGTTTCATATAAGCATATATACTTCATATGCATTGGCAGGAAGTCTATTCCAAAAAACAGACCTTCCATTAGCCTGATGTTAACATCTGAAGGTCACCATTTTGAGATTACCAGAAACTTCCATGCATAGTGAGAGCTTGAGATGCAGCTGACAAGTTTAGCTGAGTTTTTCCATCTGCTCTCCAGTATAAATGAAGAGGTTATCTTTGCTGTCCTTCAAGTAAGAGATGAAGGAGCTGTTTGCCATTTTTTATTTTTAAAGCTAAGGTACTACTTAAGACAAGTAAGTAACTGGGCAAGAGGCACTCTTTCACATGGGTGTTCATCTTTTATTTAGCAGGGGGAGAGTAACTGGCCCTACACAGCAAGGTATGTTCAAGTGGCTTCTGCTGGTGTTCTGTTAGCATTTTAGATTGTGAGCCTTTTGGGACAGGGACACATTAGCTATTAATTAGCAATTAATTTTTTTTTCATTTTCTTGTAAACGGCTTTGTGAACTTTTTAGTTGAAAAGCAGTATATAAATACTGTAGGTAGATAGAAGAAAAGAGAAATATTCCATTTGTCTATCCAATTTATTCCCATTATTTACCAGATATTCATTTATTTTCTCATTATTATTCTTCCTAGGAATAGACATGTGGTCCAGGTCATATAATGAATGGAGAATTTATCAATCCGATTAAGTGATGTACAGATGTCACTGAGAGCAAAGCAAATTTCAGGAAGTACTTCCCTTGTTCTCAACAGCTGATCAATTTCACTCCTTTCTGGTGAAGTGCCCAGAAATGGCGGATGCACTTCTATGCTGCTATAAAGATCTGTGAAAAGTAGCCCTCTCTATGTTCAGCCGTAAGTGCCAGCAACTCCTTTGTTGTACTGATAACACTTCAAATGAGTCATAGACTTGTGTCCTTCAAATTCCATATTTAGGGCTAATGATGTACATAGGAAATGAAAGTGAATTTTTTCATGGGTTGTGTTTGTCATTGAGAGTGGTAGAAAAATATACAAGTCAGTAAGAATTGATTGAAATCAGTAAGATAGCTGTGACAGATATACCAACAGAATCAATATCACCCAAAAGGACAATTTGTTTTTCATTCAAATTCAAATTGCTTTCCCACTGATTTGTGCTTTCCAACCATAGAACTCTAGAATTTGCATTCTTATGAAATGGCTTGAAATTTTTGCATTATTATAAAGCTCCAGTTTTCAGGTTTCATTGGGAATAATCTAGGATGGGTAAATTGGTTTTCAAATTCATTTGTGATATCAACAAATAAAAAGAACTGAAAAGAAACCTTGGGCGCCATCCTAACCAATTTAGGCTGGCATATCAGCTGGTATATCTTCCTGTGTGCTCTGGAGAGTCTGGTGCATGCACTGGCATAACCTCGCAAGGAGTGGCATAGGAGTGCCCCAGGTCAGTACAGGACTTATGCTGGGGTTTAAGTTGACCTAACTGGAGGTTTGGATTGCAGCCGCCCTTGTCTGTTATTGGCTAGCTGTAAGATAATCCTTACATTCATGCATTCAAGAGGCACAGCATTTTCTTTGAAGCATAATGTTTGAAGCTAAGTGAATATTCTAAGTTAAAAGAATACAAAACACTAAGTTAAAACACTATATAAAGTGATTCTCCTAAAATAAGACACTGTCTTTTTTTTGCTTAAAAACACACAAACTGGGTCTTATTTTCAGGGAGATGTCTTTTTTTTTTTTTAATGTACAACAACCCATACTTATTCATGTAAACAGGGGTTCCCAAACTTTCAGCTTCAGGGGTCTTGGACCTTTAACAGTTGTGTAGTGGAGGGAATTTCAGCAGGAGCAGCTTGTGATCTGTGAGATGAAAAGCTGCACCTGCTGAAATTTCCTCCTCCACACACTTGTTGAAGGCCCTGGAGCCCTGAAGTTGAAAGTTTGGATACCCCTGATGCACAAAAAATGGGACTTCACACAGTAAAGAGAGGATAGGATTTCAGCCTCAGAGAACTCAATCCTATGGATGCTTACAAAGGAGAAAGCCCCTTTCCCGCAGTAAAGTGAGGATAGGACCCATCACCCCAAATGACCAAAAACCTTCACACATGCATCCTGCATGTCCCATACCTCTGTGACCATGTGATTGCCTTTGCAAGGAGGCTTTGCTCTCTGGGATTTGCAGCATTTTGCAGGGAGAGCTGAAGCTCGTAGAGCAGAGTGAAAAAGTTGCTGCTGATGAGGTGCAAACTACTCCTGAGCTTCAGCAGTGATCTTTGCAGCCAGAAAGAATGATCAGAACTAGGTCTTATATACTAGCTAAATGTACCCAGATTGTGGGAGTAAAATACCCCCGCGCGTACATTATTCCCCATCACACAACACTTTCCCATGTGTATCACTCCCCATGCACATCAACCCCATTTGCAACACCCCCCCATGCGCAACATGCCCCCCATCCCGTGCAACATTCCTCCATCTCATGGGCACCCCTACTTGGCAGGTGCAGGATTTGGGACTGGGCATTGACCAGTCTTCAATGTTAAGTATAGGCCTAAAATGCGTTGCGCTCCTTTTCAGACCCTTAGGGATTACATTTCTAGAAATCAGTTCTTGGTGGGCGCTCCTGCCATGGAAAGAATACACATCCTAAATTTCATGCTTCTTGGTTCAGGGGTTGGGGAAGAGCATCCCTCAGTCAGGGATTCTTCAATGTAAAGTATAGGGATGAAAATGCATTGTGCTTCTTTTCATCCCTTTCTGTGTGGAATTTCCAATAACTGGTTCTAAGGGGGTGCATCCATCACAGCACCCCTTTCCAAATTTCAGGCTTCTAGGTTCAGGGGTTTTGGATGGGCGTTGATGAAGTCAGTCAGTCAGTGACTTTTCAGTTTTATATACAGAATATTGAAATATACTGTATATAAAATCACACAGAAACACAGTGGTACCTTAGTTTATGAACTTACAAAGTGTTTTGTACAAAGAACAAAAATTCTGACTTTAAGAGCACTAGCATGCTCATTAACATGCAGTGTCTAGGAACATTTGGTTGACTATCTTTGAGTGATACAAAGGAAATTAGTTATCATGGTAACAGGGCAGAGAATGAGCTCCTGCAAAAGCTGACCTGCAAAATGAGCTGAATTGCAAAAGGACTTCAGCTCTTCCAAAAGCGGGCTTCTAAACAAAGCCAGCACACTCAAACATACACACTTTTCTCCTTGCTTGAGAACTACCACCCTCATACATTTTTTTATTATTTTGTATTATATTACAATATTGCAATCATTTTATATGAATTTTTTGGGTTTTCGAATGAATTGTCTGCGTTTCCATTATTTCCTATGGGAAATTCAGCTTTGAATTATAAGCATTTTGGATTACAAGCATGATTCTGGAACAAATTATCCTCATCAAT